>JAKOOJ010000041.1:2939102-3005967 GCA_022577455.1 Arizona elegans | reverse complement strand
TCCTTTCCTTTCCTTTCCTCTCCTCCATCTTTTCCTTCTTTCCTTTCCTTTCCTTTCCTTTTCCTTTCCTTTCCTTTCCTTTCCTTTCCTCTCCTCTCCTCTCCTCCATCTTTCCTTTCCTTCTTTCCTCTTTCCTCTTTCCCCTTTCCTTTCCTTTCCTTTTCCTTTCCTTGTCCTTTCCTTTCCTTTCCTTTCCTTTCCTTTCCTTTCCTTTTCCTTTCCTTTCCTTCTCCTTTCCTTTCCTTTCCAGCTAAACTAGGTGTGGAGAGGTATGTTAAGGTGGAAGAAGCAAGGAAGATATCCCCTTTCCAATAGAAGACAGTATTTGTAGCTCAGGGTTGGACTGTGAGGTCCCTGGCAGTCTCTGAGCTTGGTGCTTTTCTTGCAGACATCTCACGACCCAACTAAATAACATCATCAGTGGTAGAAGGAAGAGGGGTTTGGGGCGAGGAGGAAGAGGAGGACTTGTGGGGTCCTTGGTGCGCTCTGAGCTTGGTGGTTTCCTTGCTGAAGTTTCATGGACCCAACTAGGTAACACCTTCAGTGCTACAAGGGAGAGGGGTTTGCAGAAAGGAGGAGGAAGAAGACGAAGAGGAGGAGGAGAAGGACTGAGGGGCTCCTTGGTGCTTTTTGAGCTTGGTAGTTTTCTTGCAGATGTTTCGTTACCAAACTAGGTAACATTATCAATGATAGAAGGGAGTAGGGTTTGCTTCTTGCACTGATGATGTTGTCCAGTTGGATAAGAACACATCTGCAAGTAAACATCCAAGCCCCAGGGGACACTAAGGAACCCCACAGTTGTTGTTGTCGTCGTTGGTCCTCCTCCTCCTCCTCTTCCTCCTCAACCCCTGCCCACAAATCCCAATTTCTTTTTCTAGCACTGATGATGTTCCCTAGTTTGGTAAGGAGACATCGGCAAGAAAACAACTAAATTCAGAAAGTACCAAGGATCCCACAGTCCTCCTCCTCTCCACACAGCCCTCTCAGTTTTGATGATGTTCCCCTAGTTGGGTCATGAAATGTTTGCAAAAAACACCCCCAAGCCCAGAGACCACCAATTACTACTACTCTTCTTCTTCTTCTTCTTCTTCTTCTTCTTCTTCTCTTCTGTCTTCTTCTTCTTCTTCTTCTTCTTCTTCTTCTTCTTCTTCTTCTTCTTCTTCTTCTTCTTCTTCTTCTTCTTCTTCTTCTTCTTCTTCCTCCTCTTCCTCTTCTTCTTCTTCTTCTTCTTCCTCCTCTTCCTCCTCCTCTTCTCTTCTCCTCCTCCTCCTTCTCCTCCTCCTTCTCCTTCCTTCTCCTCCTTCCTTCTCCTCCTCCTCCTTCCTTCTTCTTCTTCTCCTTCACCTTCTCCTCCTTCCTCCTCCTCCTCCTCCTCCTCTTTCCCTCCTCCTCCTCCTCCTGCTCCTCCTCCTCCTCCACTCCACACTCCTCTCCCTTCAAGCACTGATGATGTTACCCCCGTTGGGCCACGAGACGTCTGCAACAACACCCCACCCCAAGCTCAGAGACCCCCAAGAAACCCACCCACCCACCCATTCATCCATCCACCCCACCTCCTCTCATTTCCAAGGCAGCATCCTTAGAGCTTCTCAAGCCCACCACCCCTTCCCCGCCGAGCCCGGAGCCGAGTAGCGCATGCAGACGCTTAGCGCGGGGGTGAGGCGGGGAGGGGAGGGGGAGAGGCAGCGGAGACCCCCGCCTCGCCTTCCAACCCCGAGCCCGGGATGCTTACAAGCGCTCCAGCCCAATAGGGCGTCTCCCTGAGCAGCAACGAAGGGCTGAACTCGGGCCATGAGGAAGGCCAGGACGGTGATGGAGACGCCCAGGACCAGCCTGCAGCAAAAGCCGCCAGCAACGGGAACCTGCAACCGCAGCACGTGTGAACGTCCTCTTCCTTGCCCGCCTTGGCATCCTCCTGGTCGGCCGGGCGGCCTCTTCTTGCCCAGAGGGGCTGCTGCTGCTGCTGCTGGGGTCTCCTTGCCAGGGGCGACCCCTGGGCTCTTTGGCGGGGGGCTTGGGGGGCGCTCCTTTCGTTTTGGACCCCATTCCGACGACCTCCGGGGCAAAGAGACACGCTTCAACTCCCTCGGACGCGAGTCGAGGCTTCGCGATGCCCCCTCCCTCTCTCCTCTCTCCGGGCAACCTCCCGCTCGGCTGCTCGGCTTTTGAACAAATATGGGAAGCCTTCGGAGGGGCCGCCGCGGATTCCCAACACCACATATAGACGGTGAGAAGGGGGGAGGGGGGGTGTCGAGGGGGGGTAACGGAGGGACGGCCGACAGGCACGGCTACCCCGGGAAGCTGGGGCGTTGGTCCCAGCGGGCTTCTTTTGGGAGCCGGGAAGAGAACGCGCGTTACGGAGGGGCAGCTCTTGTAAGGTTTCCTGCCTAGGCAGGGGGTCGGACTAGAAGACCTCCAAGGTCCCTTCCAACTCTGTTATTCTGTTCTAGTCTAGTCTAGTCTATTCTCCATTTTGCTCTATTCTATTCCGTTCCGTTCTGTTCTGTTCTGCATTTTTGTTCTACTCTATTCTATTCCTTTTGCTCCTACTTCTCTCATTCTCCTATTCTCTTCTTTCCCTCCTTCTCCTTCTCCTTCTCCTTATTCTATTCTATTCTATTCTATTCTATTCTAATTTTCTGTTCTATTCTATTCTGTTCTGCATTTTGTTCTACTCTATTCTATTCCTTTTGCTCCTATCATTCTCCTATTCTCTTCTTTCCCTCCTTCTCCTTCTCCTTCTCCTTATTCTATTCTATTCTATTCTATTCTATTCTATTCTATTCTAATTTTCTGTTCTATTCTATTCTGTTCTGCATTTTGTTCTACTCTATTCTATTCCTTTTGCTCCTACTTCTATCATTCTCCTATTCTCTTCTTTCCCTCCTTCTCCTTCTCCTTCTCCTTCTCCTTATTCTATTCTATTCTATTCTATTCTATTCTATTCTATTCTATTCCATTCCATTCCATTCCATTCCGTTCCGTTCCATTTCTTATTTCTATTCTCTTATTTCTTCTTAATTCTTCTATTCTGTTTCTATTCTATTCTATTCTATTCTATTCTATTCTATTCTATTCTATTTTTCTGTTCTATTCTATTTTGTTCTGCATGTTTGTTTCTATTCTATTCTATTCCTTTTGCTCCTACTTCTCTCATTCTCCTATTCTCTTCTTTCCCTCCTTCTCTCTTCTCTTCTCTTCTCTTCTCTTCTCTTCTCTTCTCTTCTCTTCTCTTCTGTCATTTGTTTAGCTAACATAGTTATATTTCACTTTGTATTTTAAACACCGTGACCTTCTAGGTTTTGATTCGACTTTAACTTTTCTCTTTTAAAATGGGGGTGAGGTTTTATAAATGCATTAGCTGGAATGTAGAGAAATCTTTTTTAAAAAATCCAGTGGCCGTTTGGATCGATTAGATCGCTTCTGACGGTCTCTAAATTGAAAAGATAAAAGTTACAGAAGGATGGCAGGCTCCTATCTCTTGATCAGGAAAAAAGGTTTCTTGGTGTCAAATTTGGTTATCTAAACTTCTAAACAACCTTTGAGGTTTGTAGAGATTCTCCATCCTCCAGGTCATGGTTGTCCCAAAGGTGCTTTTTTCAAGAGGCAACTGGACTTTCTGGTTTTTCTTTGAAGACCTTTCGCTTCTCATCCCAGAAGCTTCTTCAGCTCTGACAGAATAGTGGGCAATGGAAGGATTGATACTCCTTGCAGACAGCTGGTCATTTGCATCCTTTTAGAGACCCAAATTGCAGACCTTCTACACCATTTCTTATAGATAGCAGTCCACTCTCTTCTTGAAGGCTTCCAGTGAATAAATTTGAATAAAAATGCATGCGTGAAACTGAATCCCAGTTAAACGGCTGTTGGTGACCAATTGAAAACGAGGTTATGAAAAATTTTCTGCTTAATAATCAAAAACACTCATTAAAACATGGCAGCTTTGCTGGGATTAGGGCCTTTTCTTCAATGTTTTACAATTATACTACTTGAAAAAGATTGTTAATTGGAATAGAGCGGGAAGGGACCTTGGAGGTCTTCTAGTCCAGCCTCTTGCTCAAGCAAGAGTTCCCATACCATTTCAGACGTTTCAGTCACTCCTTATCCCCTCTGGAAACATAAAAAAAAAGCCCAATACCCTTAAATCAGGGATCCCCAATCCCGGACCGCCGCCCAGTGCCAGCCCCGTGGCCCATTCTGAAGTGGTGCGAAAGGCATCCCCTCTCCCTCCCCCACCTCCCACTGACTTCATCTACGCTGGTCTCACAAGATGAAAAGGTTGGAGGCCGCTGCCTTAAATGACAGCTCTCACCTGTCTCTGAGCATGTGCAGAGCTACCAGCCTTTCTATGCTGGAGGAACCCCCTACCCCCAGGAGATAGAAACCACCAGAAGATGACCCCCTTAGGGCGCCCCCTCCCTCTCTCCAGGATCCTTCAATTCTAACTTTACCCTTTCCCTGCAGCCTACTCCCTATAGCCCATCCTCCACTCCTCTCCTCCCCTGCTCACCGCCCCCCCCCCCCCGCTTCGTTTGGTGGCAGGGGGGAAGGGAGGGGAAGCCCTTGGCTGTCCTCACCTGCCTCTCTGAGCATGATTCCGCAAGGGGAGGATCTCCTGCTTGAGCAGGGAAGGGGGTTGCACTAGATGACCTCTAAGGACCCTTCCAGCTCTGGTTCTATGTGCAGAGCCCTTGGGTTTTCGAAGCTGGAGGTAGAAACCATCAGAAAAGACCCCCCCCCCCACTCCCTCTCTCCAAAACCCTCCAGTACTAGCTCTGCCCTATGGCTGCAGCCTCCTCCCTAGAGCCCATTCCTCCGCTTGGTTTGGTGGGGAGGGGGTGGGAGGGAGGGAGGCCCTGGGCTGTCCTGGCCGCTTCCCAGGGCTGCCACCAAGCAGAACGTCCTTCCCACGCGCGCGCGGCAGCCCTTCAGTCTCCCGGCGGTGGCGGTGGCAGAGGCGGTGGTGGCACGGGACAGCTCACGTTGCCTGGCCTTGTGCTCGTACCAGCTTGAGACGGATTAAGGAGGAGAGGGCTTCCCCGCCCGCCCGCCCGCCGGCCCTTTCTTTCTTTCTTCTTCTTTCTTTCTTTCTTTCTTTCTTTCTTTCTTTCTTCTTCCTTCCTTCCTTCCTTCCCTTCTTCCCTTCTCTTCTTCTTTCCTTCCTTCCTTCCCTTTCTTTCTTTCTTTCCTTTCTTTCTTTCTTTCTTTCTTCCTCCCTCCCTCCCTCCCCTCCTTTCTTTCTTTCCTTCCTTCCCTTTCTTTCTTTCTTTCCTTTCTTCCTTTCTCCTTCCTTCTCCTCCCTCCCTCCTTCTTTCTTTCTTTCCTTCCTTCCTTCCTTCCCTTTCTTTCCTTTCTTTGCTTTCTTTCTTTCTTTCTTTCTTCCTTCCTTCCTTCCTTCCTTCCTTCCTTCCTTCCTTCCTTCTTCCCTTCTTTCTTTCTTTCCTTCCTTCCTTCCCTTTCTTTCTTTCTTTCTTTCCTTTCTTTCTTTCTTTCTTTCTTTCTTCCTCCCTCCCTCCTCCCCTCCTTTCTTTCTTTCCTTCCTTCCTTCCCTTTCTTTCTTTCTTTCTTTCTTTCTTCCTTTCTTCCTTCCTCCCTCCCTCCCTCCCTTCTTTCTTTCTTTCCTTCCTTCCTTCCTTCCCTTTCCTTTCTTTCTTTCTTCTTTCTTTCCTTTCTTTTCTTTCTTTCTTTCTTCCTCCCTCCCTCCTTTCTTTCTTTCCTTCCTTCCTTCCTTTTCTTTCTTTCTTTCTTTCTTTCTTTCTTTCTTCCTTTCTTCCTTCCTTCCTCCCTCCCTCCCTCCTTTCTTTCCTTCCTTCCTTCCTTCCCTTTCTTTCTTTCCTTTCTTTCTTTCTTTCTTTCTTTCTTTCTTTCTTTCTTCTTCCTTCCTTCCTTCCTTCCTCCCTCCCTCCCTCCCTCCTTTCTTTCTTTCCTTCCTTCCTTCCCTTTCTTTCTTTCTTTCTTTCTTCCTTCCTCCCTCCCTCCCTCCCTCCCTCCTTTCTTTCTTTCCTTTCTTTCTTTCTTTCTTTCTTCCTTCCTTCCTTCCTCCCTCCCTCCCTCCTTTCTTTCTTTCCTTCCTTCCTTCCCTTTCTTTCTTCTTTCTTCCTTCCTTCCTTCCTCCCTCCCTCCCTCCTTTCTTTCTTTCCTTCCTTCCTTCCCTTTCTTTCTTTCTTTCTTTCCTTTCTTTCTTTCCTTTCCTTCTTTCTTTCCTTTCTTTCTTTTCTTTCTTTCCTTTCCTTCTTTCCTTTCTTTCTTCCTTCCTTCCTTCCTTCCTTCCCTTTCCTTCCTTCCTTCCTTCCTTCCTTCCTTCCTTCCTTCCTTCCCTTTCCTTCCTTCCTTCCTTTTTCTTTCTTTCTTTCTCTTCTTCCTTCTTTCCTTCCTTCCTTCCTTCCTTCCTTCCTTCCTTCTTTCTTTTGTTTCCTTTCCTTTCCTTTTCTTTCTTTCTTTCTTTTTTTTAAAGAGGCCCAACTGGAGGATGCCAGGATGCCATCCTCCCCGGGTGGGGGGGGGAGCGGCGGAAAGCTCACTGGGGCTCCTGGATGGGCAAGCAAGCCCCCTTCCCCAGGTCCCCCCTTGCACGACCTGGAGGCAGCAGCAGGGAAAGAGAGCCCCCCTCCCCTGCCCAAGCTGGGGTCGGGGAAAGCCGGCGGGCTGAGATTGGCATTGTAGCCCTCGCGCCCCCCCCCCTTTGCTACCTTTCCGAGTCATTTTCAAGGGCTACCAGTGTGATGGGGGAGGGGGTTGGGGATGTCCCCGCCAGGGGAAGCCAGTCTGGGACAACGGGCGGGGGAGGGAGAGGGAGGGTCTGTCTGGAATGAGAGGGAGGGGGGATATAATAAGCCCTTTTGCAATAAATCTCCCTAGATACTTTTGCAAATAAACCCCCTCCTAGAAGCAACCGTTCTCGGACAGGTGCCCCAGCAATGCCCACCCAACAGCCCAGCCAGCCAGCCAAAACCGTTGGCTCTCTTCTGATCCGGGGGTCTCGCGGAAAAAGAGGGGAGCCCTGCATTGCGGTCTTAACCGCAGAGGGGGATTCCCCACTCCCTCTGCGGGGATTTCCTTCCCCATCTAAAGAGTCCCCTCTTCGTGGGATTTGGCCGGACCTTACGCCCATGCCCTCCGTTCCCGGGCAGCCAGCCAGAAGCCCACTCGCCCACTCACCCACCTATCCATCCATCCATCCATCTTCCCTCCCTCCCTCCCTCTCTAGCTATCATATCTATCTATCTATCCATCCATCCTCTCTCTCTCTCTCTCTCTCTCTATTATCTTTCTCTCTCTGTCTCTCTAGCTATCATATCTATCTATCTATCTATCTATCTATCTATCCATCCATCCTCTCTCTCTCTCTCTCTCTCTTTCTCTATTATCTTTCTCTCTCTGTCTCTCTAGCTATCATATCTATCTATCTATCTATCTATCTATCTATCTATCTATCTATCCGTCCATCCTCTCTCTCTCTCTTTCTCTATTATCTTTCTCTCTCTGTCTCTCTAGCTATCATATCTATCTATCTATCTATCTATCTATCTATCTATCTATCTATCTATCTATCCATCCATCCTCTCTCTCTCTCTCTCTCTCTCTCTCTTTCTCTATTATCTTTCTCTCTCTGTCTCTCTAGCTATCATATCTATCTATCTATCTATCTATCTATCTATCTATCTATCTATCTATCTATCTATCTATCCATCTTGCCGCGATCTCTCTTCCCGACTTCCCAGGGTGAGGCTGCCCAAGTCTTTACCCCCTGAGTGGGCACACAGAAGACCCACGCCACCGGGCATAGATCCAAAAAAAAAAAAAAAAAAAGTCCACTAGGTTTACGGGCTGTCCTTGGATAGCTGGAAGGGGCCCCCGGCACCCCTTCCTTCCCTTCCCCCTCCCCGGGGGAGGGGGAAAGAAAGGTGGCAGCCTGGCTAAGTTGTCGCCGTCCTCTCCCCAACCCCCAACCCCACTTCTCTTCCACCCGTTCCGGTCGCCTGGCCAGCTGTCCCCGCCTCCCGGCCTCCCTGTCCCCCCCACTTCTCCAACAACCTCCCCCCCCCCTCCGCCCCAGCCCCGAGTTTGCACGGTACGTTCCGCACGTGAGCCGCGGCTGCTGGGCTGGCTGGCAACGCGCGTGCCCTGCGGGCGAGCGCCTGAGCAGACAGGGACCCGGGGGCTGTCGCGGGGGTGGGGTGGGTGGGCAGACAGATAGAGAAAAAGGGAAAGAGAGAAGGAAAAAGAAAGAGAGAGAGAGAAGGGGAGAGAGAGAGAGAGAGAGAGAGAGAGAGAGAGAGAGAGAGAGAGAGAGAGAGAGAGAGAGAGAGAGAGAGAGAGAGAGAGAGAGAGAAAGGGAGAAGGAGAGAGAGAGAAGGAAAGAAAGAGAGAGAGAGAAAGGGAGAAGGAGAGAGAGAGAAGGAAAGAGAGAAGGAGAAGGAAAGGGAGAAGGAGAGAGAGAGAAGGAAAGAAAGAGAGAGAGAGAGAGAAAGGGAGAAGGAGAGAGAGAGAGAGAAGAAAAGAAAGAAAGAGACAGAGAGAGAGAGGAGGGAGAGGAAAGACGACCTTCCAGCAGTTCCCACCTCCGCCCACCTGCCACAAACGCTTGGAGAAAAGGGAAGGGGGAAAAAGGGTGGGGGGAGGAAGCCAGTGTCCCCAGCTTCCTCAAGCTACTTCAGCTGGCCTGCAGCCACCTGGCCCGGCATGGATGAAGAGACCCCTCCGCTGCACGGAAGGCCGGATTTAGAGCAGTTTCGGGACATCAGAGGGTAGGGCTTCTGGCTGACGGGGGGGGGGGGGGTGGAGGAGGAGGAGGGGGATTGGGAGTGGGAGAGCCTTGATGCTCTCTGAACTGGGTTGTTTCCTTGCAGACGTCTCATGACCCACACTAGGTAACATCATCAGTGCTAGGAGGGAGTGGGGTTTGCAGGGAGGAGGGGGAGGAGGAGGATTATTGTGGGGTCTTTAGGGGTCTTTGAGCTTGGGAATGTTCTTGCAGACGTCTTATGATCCAACTAGGTAACATCATCAGTGCTAGGAGGGAGTGGGGTTTGCAGGGAGGAGGGAGAGGAGGAGGAGGATTATTGTGGGGGTCTTAGGGGTCTTTGAGCTTGGGAATGTTCTTGCAGACGTCTTATGATCCAACTAGGTAACATCATCAGTGCTAGGAGGGAGTGGGGTTTGCAGGGAGGAGGAGGAGGAGGAGGAAGCTAATATGGTAACGATTTTAGAGGGAGCCCCGGCATTGCAAAGCCGGGGCCAGGCTCTCTCCCTCCCTCCCTCTCTTCTCCTCCCTCCCTCCCTCCCTCTCTAAATTGATCTGTCTGTGGCTGCGTGTCAGCGTGTGCAGGGCCCTCGCGTGCCTTCCTGCTCCTCCCGCGTGCCAGGGATTGTCTCTGCGCCTCTTGGGCTCCGGGCATCCTCGGGAAGCGCACGTGTCCCTCTGCCTCCTGACCGGGTGGGGGTGGAGTGGGGTGGGTGGAATGCCCAAGCTTCACCCCAGACTTTTTCGCCTCTTTCCCCCCCTTTTCCCTGCCTTCTGCAGCCTGGATTATTCTCCCTCGCCCATGATGTGCCCCTCCAGGAGAAGCATGAAGAGGGATGAGAGCAAGGTAAGAAGACTCAGTTTTCCCAAGCTCTTTCTTCCCCCCGTCCAGTAACTTCTTTTTCCAAAATAATAATAATAATAATAATAATAATAATAATAATAATAATAATAATAATAATAATAATTTGATACCTAGGAAGCTGGCAGCCACCCGCATCAACCATTAGCCCCAGTCAATGGTATTTGTGATGCATTTTTGAATATTCAGTTGACTGAGTTTCATGTTTAATGAATCAAGTATATAATAGTTGTTATTATTATTATTATTATTATTATTATTATTATTATTATTATTATTATTATTATTATTGGCAGCCACCCGTATCAACCATTAGCCCCAGTCAATGGTATTTGTGATGCATTTTTGAATATTCAGTTGACTGAGTTTCATGTTTAATGAATCAAGTATATAATAGTAGTTATTATTATTATTATTATTATTATTATTATTATTATTATTATTATTATTGGCAGCCACCCGTATCAACCATTAGCACCAGTCAATGGTATTTGGGATGCATTTTTGAATGTTCAGTTGACTGAGTTTTATGTTTAATGAATTAAGTTAATAATAATAATAATAATAATAATAATAATAATAATAATAATAATAATAATAATTTGATACCTAGGACGCTGACAGCAACCCGTATCAACCATTAGCACCAGTCAATGGTATTTGGGATGCATTTTTGAATGTTCAATTGACTGAGTTTCATGTTTAATGAATTAAGTTAATAATAATAATAATAATAATGATGATGATGATGATGATGATAATAATAATAATAATAATAATAATAATAATAATTTGATACCTAGGACACTGGCAGCAACCCATATCAACCATTAGCACCAGTCAATGATATTTGGGATACATTTTTGAATGTCCAGTTGACTTGAGTTTCATGTTTAATGAATAAAAGAGATAATAATAATAAAACAACAACAATAATAACAACAACAACAATAATACAAAAACAGGGTGATTCGTTTGGGACTTTATTTCCCCAATTATGAACGTTGGAAACTGCAAAACCTTAATCCCCCCCAGAGGGGAAAAAAATCATTTTCAAATCAAATCATTTTTTTCTTTCTCCTTCGGTTTAGGAAACCTACAAACTGCCCCACCGGCTGATCGAGAAGAAAAGACGAGACCGGATCAACGAATGCATCGCTCAGTTGAAGGACTTGCTCCCCGAACATCTCAAACTCACGGTAAGGTTTCTGCCTCTCACTTTTTTTCGGACTGTTTTTCGGGCTGTTCTCAGGCCATTTTCAGGCCGTTTTGGGGTCATTTTCCGGTGCTCCGGCACCCGCGAAGACCAGTTGAGGAGCTGGCGACGAGTGCCATAGGTTTGCCATGACGGTTATAGTCTATAATTGAAGTGACATCCCATGTGCCTATCTTTGCTTATTGGGAGAAAGAAAAACCAAAACCAACTTTCTGGGAAATTTGTCTCTGTGTGTACCTCTGAGTAAGTGTCGTTTGCTATCTGGACAAGTCCCTTGTGGTTTTTCTTGGCAAGACTCCAGAAATGCTTTGCCATTGCCTGCTTCTGAGGGCTGGGAGAGGGTGACTGGCCCAAATTCACCCAGCTGGCTTTGTGGCTTAAAGCAGAACTAGAACTCCCCGACTCCTGGCTTCTAGCTCGATGCCTTCACCGCTACCCCAAACTGGCTCCTATGGGGCTTACTCCTCCTGAGTAAATATGCTGACCTGGAACCTTTTAATATTCGGTTGGGGTGGAAGTGAATTTCATTACAGGGGGTTCATTTTAAGGCCCCCAATGTTTTTATCCGTTTTTCCCAAGCCTTAAGCGGTCCCAAGAATGTGATGGGTGCTATTTGTCCCACAGTACCTTTGTAGGTACTGTGATGTGGTGGCTCAGTGGCTAAGATGCTGAGCTTGTCGATTGAAAGGTCGGCAGTTCAGCGGTTTGAATCCCGAGTGCCGCGTAACGGGGTGAGCTCCCGTGACTTGTCCCGGCTTCTGCCAACCTAGCAGTTCGAAAGCAGGTTAAAAAAAAATGCAAGTAGAAAAATAGGGACCACCTTAGGTGGGAAGGGAACAGCGTTTCGTGCACCTTTGGCGTTGAGTCATGCCGGCCACAGGACCACGGAGACGTCTTTGGACAGCGCTGGCTCTTTGGCTTTGAAATGGAGATGAGCACCGCCCCCTAGAGTCAGGAATGACTAGCACATATTTGCGAGGGGAACCTTTACCTTTTTACCTTTGTAGACGCACAAGAGAGGCCCCTTTAAAATTGGGTACATTGTCACAAACAAGTTTTGGTCAGACAGGATATAAAAAAAGATGTTGAGACTCTGGAAAATGTGCAGAGAAGAGCAACAAAGAGGATTAGGGGACTGGAGGCTAAAACATATGAAGAATGGTTGCAGGAATTGGGAATGTCTATTTTAATGAAAAGAAGGACCAGGGGAGACATGATAGCAGTCTTCCAATATCTCAAGGGCTGCCCCAAAGAAGAGGGAGTCAAGCTGTTCTCCAAAGCACCTGAAGGCAGGACAAGAAGCAATGGATGGAAACTAATCAAGGAGAGAAGCAACCTAGAACTAAGGAGAAATTTCCTGACCGGGAGGACAATTAATCGGTGGAACAGCTTGCCACCAGAAGTTGCGAATGCTCCATCACTGGAGGTTTTTAAGAAGAGATTGGACAACTGTCCTGAGCAGTGGGACAGCAGGTTTTCTGAGCAAGGGGTTGGAGTAGAAGACCTCCAACTCTGGTAAACCAAAATGGGACAGGATTTCTTTCAAACTGATTTTAACGAACTTTGGAAAACCGGGTAGACGATCACAAGCTAGTTGTGACTATGGGCCTCCTCCCTCCCTCCCTTTTCCTTTCCAGACCTTGGGGCATCTGGAGAAAGCGGTCGTTCTGGAATTAACCTTGAAGCACGTCAAAACTTTAACTGCCTTAACGGAACAGCAGCACCAGAAAATCATTGCTCTACAGAACGGTAAGGAAGGAAAATCTAGCCCCAGAAAGAATGTAAAAGAAAGGTCTAAATGAGCGAGACAGAGGAGAGAGAGGGAGATGGAGAAAGAAAGACAAAGAGAGAGAGAGAGACAGAAAGGGAGAGAGGGGGAGAGTAGGGGGGAGGGAGAGACAGAGAGAGGGAGAGGGAGAGAGAGAGACAGAAAGAGAGAGAGACACAGAGAAAGAGACAGAGACAGAAGAGAGAGACAGAGAGAAAGAAGAGAGAGAGAGAGAAAGACAGAGAGAGAGAGACAGAGAAAGAGAGAGAGAGACAGAAAGAGAGAGACAGATAGACACAGAGAGAAAAAGACACACACACACACACACACACACAGAGAGAGAGACAGAGACAGAGACAGAGAGAAAGAGAAAGAGACAGAGAGAGAGACAGAGAGAAAGAGAGAGAGACAGAGACAGAGGGAGAGAGGGAGAGAGAGACAGAGAGGATGGTTGCTCTGCAATTGCTACTATCTAGGTTTACTTGAAAGTAAATCTCATTTCACGAAGGGTTTTTGACTATTTTCTCCCTTTTCAAGTCGGTCCTGACTGCTGGATAATGTCTAAAAAAGCCTCTGAAATTTTCTTTATAGCATTTTCAGAAGTGTTTTGCCCTGGCCTGCTTCTTCCTAGGGCAGAGAGAGAGAGAAAGGGACTGCCTGAGGACATCTAGCTGATATCGTGCCAAAGGCAGGACTACAACTCAGGGTCTCCCAAGCTTCTAGACCAGTGTCTTTAGCCATCAACCCCAAAGTTTTTTGCTCCAGTAAATGATTTTTTTTTTAAATGGAGCTGTGATGAGTTACCTGTTTGCCCCATGAGGACCTGTTTTCTGTTTTCTCCCCTAACTGCTGAAAAGGTTGGATCAGAATCTGAGTCCTTTTCATGTTTTTTTTTTTCTTTTGAAATAGAAAAGGTGGGGATTTGATTAAAGCAGCAATCAAATTCTGCCTCATTCAGGGTTGAAATGGGTCCTTCGGGGCTCTGGGAACTTGGTGGTTTTCTTGCAGATGTTCCATTATCCCTGATGATGTTACCTAGATGGGTCGTGAGATGTCTGCAAGAAAACCACAAAACTCAGAGAGCACCAAGGACCCCACAGTCCTCCTCCTTTTCCCATCCTCCTTCTCCTCTTCCCCCCACAACCCCCTCTTTTCTAGCACTGATGTTATTACCTAGTTTGGGTAATGAAACTTTTGCAAGACAACCCCCAAGCTCAGAGAACACCAAGGACCCCCTCAGTCTTCCTCCTCCTCCTCCTCCAATTCCATTCCCTTCAAGCACTGATGATGTTTCCTATATGGGTCAAGAGATGTCTGCAAGACAACCCCCAAGCTCAGAGAGCTCCAAGGACCCTCTCAGTCCTCTTCCTCCTCCTCCTCCACCTCCTCCCTTCTAGCACTGATGAGGTTACCTAGATGGGTCACGCAATGTCTGCAGGAAAACCCCCCAAGCTCTCTGAGCACCAAGGACTCCTCTGCCTCATTCCTGGGCCGGTGGCTCTTGGAGGGGTGGGTGGGAATCTAACCGGGTGAGGTGAGTTTGCCCATCCTCTCGTGTGTTTCTCTCGCAGGAGACCGATCCCCGAAGTCCCCTCCGCGGTCCGACCTGGAGGCTTTCCACTCGGGCTTCCAAACTTGCACCAAAGAAGTTTTGCACTACCTCTCCCGATCCGAAAGCTGGACCAGCCGGGAGCAATGCTGCATCCAGATGCTGGGACACCTCCACTCGGTTTGCACGAGATTCCTGCCTGGCTCGCCGCTCTTGATCCCAAAGCTTTGCGGGACCCAAGGACGATGCTCCCCTCGGGAAGGGCAGCAGCAGCAGGAGGAGCAACATCCCGGCAGAACCCTGAAGCAAGTGCCCCGCCAGCCTCACTGTGTGCCCGTCATCCAAAGGACTCAAAACTGGCGTAAGGGCCCAGCAACCACCCATCACCTGCCCCCCAACATCCCGGAGCAAGGCGGGGAGCACGACACTGACACGGACAGTGGCTACGGCGGCGAGTGTGAGGGGAAGACCCCCCAGGCCGGCTGGACAGTCAAGCGGGAGCCCGCGGGCGACGGAGGGGAGGAGGAAGAGGTTGAGGAAGCCCCTGAGGGGTCCAAAAGACGCAGGCTGGGAAACCCTGGCAGCCCCTCCTCCGCCACGGGGCAGCAAGGGGTCGTGGGGAAGCCGGACTCGGCTCTTCTCAACCCCCTGGTGGCTTTGGGCATGGGGGCCAGTGGGGGTCTTGAGGGGTCTCTCTTAGGTCAAGCCCCCACCGCCCCTTTCTGCTTACCTTTCTACTTCATCGCCCCCTCAGCTTACATGCAGCCTTTCCTGGAAAAGATCAGCTTGGAAAAATCGCTCTATCCCACTGGGGGGGCTGGAGGACCCCTCCCCTTCATCTACCCAGGGATGCCCATCCAAGGGGATGCAGGTGCCACTGCTTTTCCTTCCCTCGTTGTGGCTGCCCCCAGAGCAGCAGCCGAGAAAGGGAGCTCGCTTTTGGGGGCAGCAACAGCCCCCCTCTTTCCGGGGGAGGGAACACCCGCTGCTCAGCCCCCTCCCCAGTTTTTCTCCCCCCGCAAGCCGACCAGGCTAAACCCAGACACGGATCCTTCTCGCCCTTTCCCAAAGCTCGCTCTGCAGCCCGGCCGGGAGAAACCTTTGCAAAGGTCCAGCATTTAATCCCTTCCCCCAGGAAATTAGGGTTGGGGGGGATTCCCACAAGCGGGCATCTCAGTTGACTATTGATTGTCTCTGGGGTTTTTTTTTTAAACAGAGAAAAAAAATCCCATTTCTGCCTCCTGCTTTGCCGAGGTCCTTTGGGAAGCATCCTTTGCAACAGGGGTCTCCAACCTTGCGCACTTTAAACCTGAAGGACTTCAACTCCCAGAATTCCCCAGCCAGCAAAGCTTTACATCCCTCTCTAAGCGGTTTACAGAGTCAGCATGTCACCCCCAACAATCTGGGTCCTCGTTTTACTGACCTCGGAAGGACGGAAGGTTGAGTCAATCTTGAGCCTGGTGAGAATCGAACTGTTGGCAGTGAGCACAAATTAGCCTGCAATTCTGCGTTCTGACCACTGCGCCACCAGGAAGAAGAATGAGAAAGGGAATAAGAGAGGAAAGGAAGGAAGGAAGGAAGGAAGGAAGACGAAGGAAAAAAGAAAGTAAGTTAGTTAATTAGTTAGGTTAGTTAGTTAGTTAGTTAGTTAGTTAGTTAGTTAGTTAGGCACAACCCTGATCTGTATGGATGAGAATCTCCATAGACATGAAATGATATGTGAGAATGACCTTGGGATATGAAGCAAAATCTGCTTAAGGATCGATCAAATAAGAGCCCACTGAGCCCACAGCTACACAATGGTCAGGGAAAGAAAGTCAGCAGGGACCTTTCCTAATTTCTCAGGCTGCAAAGGAGATTATGGGAGAGCTTTGTACTTTCAGACTTGCTCAATTTTGTTAAAGTAGTCGTAATAAAATTAGCTCATCTGGTTGGGTTTCCGGTTGTGGCCTTCCTGGCAAAGGGCTGACAGGAACCGACCTTCTCTCCTGACGCTGGTCTGATGCAAATTATCGATTCGAAGCTTCAGCAAAAAAATTTCTTGCGCAGGATTTATAAGGCACTTTGAAGGACAGCAAGTGTGAGCAGATTTGCACGTTGGTGGAGAACAGGAAGAGAAGAGAGGAACTAATAGTTGGGCAACGCCATTAACTTGTACACTAGCACTTTACTGAGGTGTAGGCCATACGTTGTTCAAACTTGTTTTCTGTTTCTGGCAGGCGTAGCGTGTGAGGTCAAAAAAGTCACAATGGCGTCTGCAATCATGGAAACCAAGCCCCCTTCCACCCACCCCTTCCCTGCCTTGTCATTAGAGATTCAAGCAATGTAAGAATTGTGTGTTTGTGGGCGAGTGCATGCACTCCCATACTTACACACTTAACACAATTGTTTTGGTCCCGTCGCTTAAGAGACATTCTTGATTTCAAATTCCCTTGATTTATGAGATAGGATTATAATTAAAAAAACAAAACCCCCCAGGGATCTCCCATTAAAAGTTCAGTTTTATTAATGTTTACTCAGAAATAAATCTTAGCATCTTCAGTGAGATGTTTAACCTCCAGAGAAGCATACGGATGATGGAGGCCGAATCTAACTTTTCATATGTTTGCAAATAGTAGTGATTTCTCAACCTGTTCCCTTTCACTGATAAAGCTACCTAGTTGGGTAATGAGAAGTCTGCAAAAAAGCCGCCAAGCTCATAGAGCACCAAAGACCCACCACAGTCCTACTCCTCCTCTTCCTCCCTTCTAGCACTGATGACATTATCTAGTTGGGTAATGAAAGGTCTGAGAGCACCAAGGACCCCTCATTTCAACCCTGAGCTACAAATATTCTCTTCCACTTTTCTTAAAAACCTCCAGTGATGAAGCACCCACAACTTCTGAAGGCAAGCTGTTCCACTGATTAATTGTCCCCATGTCAGGTTTCGATGCTATCTCAAAATAAATGAATTTCCAAACTGCCGATCTTTGAGGAAATTTTCTCTTTATTGAGCATAGTGATCTGTTCCTAGCTCTTTCACGGTCAGCACTGACCTTTGCTCCCCAAGCCCTCCCTTTCCGATCCCCAATTCTCTACGTCTCATTGGCTATCTTCCAAGCCACTCTCCTTATCCCATCTCTGTCAGATCACAGGAATGTCCCCACCCTCCTCCCATCTCTGAGGAAACAGAATCTTCAAAGGAATTAAGTAGGCAAAGATTCAAGCTTCTCCTCTCCTTTCATGTCAGCGCTGGAATGCTGACACCCCAGTGTTAGGAAGTTTCTCAATAATAATAATAATACGGTAATATAATAATAATCAGAATTGAGCTGGAAGGGACCTTGGAGGTCTTCTAGTCCAGCCCCCTGCTCAGGCAGGAGACCCTCTACTGTTTCAGACCAAGTGTCTATCCAGCCTCTTCCTAAAAACTTCCAATGATCGAGCATCCACAACTTCTGGTGGCAAGTTGTTCCACTGGTTAATTGTCCTCACTGTTAGGAAGTTTCTCCTCAATTCCAGGTTGCTTCTCTCCTTGATTAGTTTCCATCCATTGCTTCTTGTCCTGCCTTCAGGTGCTTTGGAGAATAGCTTGACTCCCTCCTCTTTGGGGCAGCCCCTCAAATTCTGGAAGACTGCTATCATGTCCCCCACTAATCCTTCCTTTTCACTAGACTGGCCAAACCCAAATCCTGCAACCGTTCTTCATATATTTTTTACCTCCAGGCCTTTAATCCTCTTAGTTGCTCTTCTCTGCACTTTTTTTTCCAAAGTCTCAACATATATATATATATTTTTTGTAATGTGGGGGACCAAAACTGGGATTCCAGATAACGGTCAATATATAGAGAATTTGGCTTATCTATTTCCCTAGAAAATAGTGTGTGCGTCTACGAAAATTTGGTCCATGTAGGGAGGTGGCCAACAATGGAGGTTTTACTGCAATTAAGAAACGGTGGTTTGCAAAAGGTGGTTTAAGGTTCCATGGCGAAGTCTTTTGGTCTCCAAAATCCCCGTGTTTCTCCTTTGGTTGAGAGCTGTTGACAGCGCTAGATCGCCACGCAACGAAAGCTTTCTTAATAAGGCTTAAGCCAAAAACCTCATCTCGATATTTTTAGGCTGTTACCAAGGTAGCAGGGGAGAGAAATCTCGCTTGAATGTTATGTAAGAGGTGAGCCACGGCAGTGTTGTGGATGAGTGAGTAAACTTAGAGGAGTTAGTCATTTGTGCCACTGCTGCTGCATTTCGCCTCACATGCCCGTATCAAACCCAAGTTATCCCCCTTTCCTGGCCCTGCCCTGTGGCTTATTGTAAATAGTTGTTCACCACATCCGATTAATGATTTTCCCACGTGCTATTTTTGTAGAAGAGACGTGCTATTTTGAGTTAAAAAAATATTTCCTCGGAGGAGGAATAGCAGAAGAGTTGCATTGCTCGATACAAGCTTATGCTGTCTTAATTTTTTTTTTTTAAAAAAAATGCTGCTTGCCAGAAAGGAGAAAAAAATGCTGTCTAAAAAAATCAAGAATGTGAGGATAGGATATTAATCTTTTTATCGGATATTTTCGGCTGATCGTGACTTCTGCCGTCCAGATATTTCCAGACTATTTTGTGACTTAAAAGATTAAGAGATCGTACATAATAATAATAATAATAATAATAATAATAATAATAATAATAATAATAAAAAAGATCCTTTAATATATATGCAGCATGGCTGGTCCAGTTATTAAAAGTTCTTGAACTAACTATGGATCTCCTCTCCTAAAGTGATCATTTGACTTGCCACGAGCTCATCGAAGAAGTGCAAGGTATAAAACTCGGGTCTTTGTGCATTTTTAGCACTTTTTTTTAAAAAAAATACAGCCTGGTCTCAAAATATCTCCCTGGGTGCACAGAAAAGCTTTCAAGAGCATGGAAGTGCTCAAAAACTTTCAGTAATGGCCCATTTTGGAAACTGGCGTACTGCATTTTGTAACAATTGTAGGTTTAGGTCAGTAATGGGTTGCTCCTGGTTCAGTCCAGTTCTATAGAACCGGTAGTAAAACCAGCAGGAGACTCCGCCCACCTGCCACGACGTCATCATGGGTAATCTGCACATGTGCAGAAGTGCACGTTCGCTCCCGTTGCAAACCCGTAGTAAAGGTAAGTAGAACCCACCTCTGGTTTAGGTGTTCTTCAAAACCACTCTACGTAATGTGTATTGCATCCTTGGCTTAACAACCACTAGAATTTCCGTTGCTAAGCAAGCTGATGGTTAAGCACCAAATTTGATCTCTTCTTTCTCCCAGTTGTTAAATGAATCACTTACGGTTGTTAAGCGGATCTGGTTTTCCCACACGTGACTTTGCTCGTCGTCGGAAACCCGGCTGGGCAGCATCGTGTTTGAAAGAAAACCTCATTAAATAACAAGGACGCTCGATCCGTTGGCTCTTGTATTGGCAATGGAAATTTTATTCAAAAAATAGTAAAGCAGCAAAAATACCGAGCGAATAAATAAATAAACAGAACTGTTTTGTCATCTCCATACAAGCGATGGCCTTCATCCAAAACATGAAAATACTGTAACAAATAGAATAAATGTGCATGAATTAATGCCTTAAAAAAACCAAAGCAGCTGGAATATAAAAGTAATACTTTTGTGATATATCTATATCTATCTATCGATCTATCGATCTATCTATCTATCTCTAGATAGATATAGAGATATACAGATATAGATAGATATAGAGATATATCATAGAGCTATTCGATAATGTATTTAATAAAATACAGCACAGAGCTATTCGATAATGGAAAATAAATCAGAATACAGGGTTGTTATGTACAATAACAATTAAGGCCTAATTCACATTATATAAAGCACGTTAGGAATTTTGTGCGACTCAGAGAGTCTGCAAAAGGAAATAAAGAAGGAAATTGTCTGGATGACTCCGTCAAGGTGCAACATTGTGCCAGCGAGTAAACCTAACCGATCTTCTCATAGATGGAGAAAATATAAATGTTACTCAAAGACTAATCCATCTGATAGACATGATGCTGAGGTCTATCAACTCAGATGAATTATTTTGCACTTAATGGCTGCATTTGAAGCCTTCAGCTGAGCTACACCAGTGTCATCATCTTTTGAAGGCTAGAAAACACAAAGGACTGGCCTTCATCATGGATTGATAGACTTCAGATGGTCTTATCTCCATCTCTATGGGCCCAACGTGGTCAACTTTTAAGACTTGTGGAGGTCAACTCCCAGAATTCCCCATGGCATGGCTGGCTGGGGAATTCTGGGAGTTGAAGTCCACAGGTTTTCAAGTGACCAGGGTTGGACATCCCTACCTTAGACTAAGGATCTATAAATATCACCCCAAGACTTGCCACAATTCTTCTCCTTTATAAACAAAATAGAACGAAAGGGTTTTGTTGGTATTTTTCCTTCTGGTTCTCATTAAAGGTGACATGCATAATGGAGAAGCAATAAAAATATGAAGTCCTCTATTTTCCTGCTGAGCAGGGGGTTGGACTAGAAGACCTCCAAGGTCCCTTCCAACTCTGTTATTCTATTCTATTCCCCACTGGGCTCATCATACCTGCACAATTCATTTCCTTGCATATCTTTTGAAGTGGGTAGCTTATCGAATGCAACGTCGGACTGCAGACTTCATAATATTTGAGTGGGAAGAATTGGGATTCGTAGGAAAATTATCAGGAGGGCAGGGAATGAGGTAGGATAATTTAGGCTGTACCCTAAGAAGGAAGTTAATAGCTCCATAGAGCCTGGTTTTCCATGATTAGAACCCCCTTTAATTACATCTCTTTGAGGACTTTTTAATTTCCAAGGACTAAAGACGGATTTAAGCGATTTAATCCGCACTTTTTTTTAGAACTTCATATTGTAGCTTTAAGACAATTCTGTTACCAGCTAAACTAAACTTAACTCATTGAAGACTTTGGAAGGCTAATCTCGAAGGGGCCAGATACCATCTATACCACATTTTGTATTGATACTCTTTATAAACCACTGGTTTTGTTATAGTATAATTATTTTCCCACACTCTTTCCCAGTCTTCCAATTCTATATTATGCCCAATATTCCAAAAATGTTAGCAAAACTGTATCCAAATTTAAGTCCAATCTGTTGGAAGTGTAATCAGGCACAAGGCACCTTCTTCCACGTCTGGTGGCTCTGCCCAAAAATTAGGAAATAGTGGGGAAAAATAAGAATTTGGTTAATAGAAGATTTTGGAAGGAAATATTCAAATGTTGGTTAATTTCACAGCGAAGGACGAGATCTTTACGGACTAGGCTTGGAGAAGCGTTGTAGGAGGCCAAGTTAAACATCAGTGCAACTCAACTTTTGCGATGAGTTCTTTAGCTCATGGTTTGTACTTTGCACTGGATGAAATAACTACTTGAATGAACGTGAAGGCAATAACAGTTGCATTTCAACATCCCTGCTCCCAATGGAACACAAAGGATCAATTTTGGGATGGAGCAAATCTTGGCTGAAGGTCCCATCCACGCTGTCTCCATTTTAGCACTTTCCAGAAAAGTGGACCAATGGTTGGCTGACTGCTAAGTTCTGGAAACTGAAACCTTACACATCTGGTGACTGTACACACTGAAGCCTGCACATCTGGAGAGAGCTATTACAGAGGTTCTAGGGCTCACTGGAAGATGGGCAGGCAGTTAAACATCCCAAAATGCACCACTATGCCTTTGCGGATTGGATGTTGCCGAAGAAAATTCATTTGCCAAACCAGTTATCCTTTCAGCTTGTCCACCAACATCAACCAACTATTTTTTTTTTTCATGGTGTCAAATCCTGTTTTTGTTACAATTCCAGGCAAGGAGAGATCAGATTTCTCTAACGGAGATCTGATCAGCAAAATCCAGAATATCAAGGAAAGGAAAGGGGAAGTATTTATGAAGAGTTTTTATTTTATTTTATTGAGGGAATCAAAGCTTCTCCTTTGCTGAAACGAAACTTCTGACAAAGTTGTACAGCGTGTGTGTACAACACTGCTGGTTTCGGCTGGAGTTGGGCACTGCACGAGATATGAGTCAAGGTATTTTGAATTCTTTGTCTGATTTCTCCTTCTTAGGAGAAATGGGATTATCTTAAAATCGGAGTCACCTTGTTTTTTCAGGTAAATATTGTTATGACCCCCAAAGAAAACAAAACAGGGTCATTTTCTTCATCACCCTGTTCTCAAAAAAAAAAAAAAAAAAAAAAGGAATGCAATTAATAAGGCCTGAATTCTGATTTTACGGTGTTATCAAAATGAACATCAGGATTCCGAATAATTGTGAGGCATTTCCATAATATTTAGCAACGCAGAAAATGCTCAAAATATATCCCTGTGTTCTCTTTGACATAACACTTCGAAACGGTCAGAAATCTAACTGCTAAAATAACATGAAATGTGTAATAATGTGCTTATTATTCCTATCGTTCTGGGACATGCATTCTCCCGCTGCAAAATCTATTCTATTATTTTGGGTAGTAATTGGGTGACGAGCTACGTTAGAAATAAATGTGCTTTTTATTTAAATAAATGACCATTTCTTCAAGAACCTTTTTTGTATCACCATGACATTCGGGGTTGAAATAATTTTGCAAACAGTTATAGAAATATATATGCATATATATATATATATATAATATACTTTCTATAGGCAAGGCATCAGGGTGGAGCTGTCCAGCTATTTCATAGCTCGTGGCCTGAGCAATTTTCATCCACTCTATGTACATCCATAACCAATCTGGACCGACAGACCTGATTTTGCAAAAATAATAATAATAAACTAAAATAGGATGTTATGCAGTTGGCCAATTACCATACACAGGTTTTTCTGGCCCAACAAATTGTGTCTTTCCTGGCTATGATACTGTATGATACGAACACTGTAGTGGTAAAAATCACAATAATAATAATAAAAATAATAAAAATAAACGGTGAGAAATTCCTTTGGCAAGACATTGGACTGAAGACAGAGCATTTTGTTCCTTGATAGGCATAGAATTCATTATGGCAAAATATCTCAAATATAAACTTCAGGATCATAAAACACTATTTAACTAGAAGATCTTCAAATGCTAATCCTTACACTGTGGAGTTTCGGGCCTGAGGATCTTTTAAGTGGGAAAATCCATTGGCTATTAAAAAAAAGGAGGGGAGGAAAAAAAAATACCACAATGGCTGTAACACAAGAAAACCCACCACAACACAAACTTTTTTTGACATTGTGACTTTTTTTGCAGTGACAAAACACCACATGGCTTTGATCGTCGCACACATTCATTCAGACCTGTGCAGATTTTCTTCCTTCCTTCCTTCCTTCCTTCCTTCCTCCCTCCCTCCCTCCCTCCCTCCCTCCCTCTCTCTCTCTCTCTCTCTCACGCACCTACACACGTATACAAACACACTTTTCACGCTGCAGGCATGGCAGTGGTGAAATGTAAAATTTGTTACTACCGGTTCTGTGGGTGTGGCTTGGTGTGTGTTTAGGAGGGGGGGTAATGTGACTGGGTGGGTGTGGCCAACTTTTTTTTTTTTTACTTTTAAAATCATTTTTTCTACAACCTCTTAGGCTCTGATGATTAGGCAAGTCAGCTGGGATCGTCAGAGGCTTTTAAAAGCATTTTTTTCAGCCGAAGAGGTTGTTAGAAAAAATGCTTTTAATAGAGTCTGACGATCCCAGCTGACGATCAGGCAACTCAACTGGGATCGTCAGAAGCTTTTAAAAGCATTTTTTTCTACAACCTCTGAAGAGGTTGTAGAAAAAATGCTTTTAAAAGCCTCTGACGATCCCAGCTGAGCCGCACGATCATCAGAGGCTTTTTTTTTTTTTACTTTTAAAAGCATTTTTCGGCCAAAAATGCCGAAAAATGCTGGGGGGGGCAGGGATCGGGCGATCCGGTCCGAACCGGGAGCATTTCACCTCTGAGGCATGGCATCGTTATGGGGCAAAACCCCAAGTTCTACATGACCTAAAATGGGCTTTATCCAACTTTTTGTCCTTCGAAAGGTGGATGGTCATTGGCCACCTTACAGGAGTGGACATCCGTAGCACGACCAATTATGAAACATACTAAAGCTTGCAACCTAGTAGTAGCTGGAGGATGCTGCATGTTTGCTTTCTTTTCTTTAATACTTAGGCTCCCTCACTCTGAGTTGCACCTTCATCACCACACCCCCAACGAGCAACAGGCTGGGGAAGATATACCAAGCTCTTATCAACACACGGTGTAAATGATGCTACATAGGAGTGAAGCAGGGGTGGGTTCTACTTATCTTTACTACCGGTTCACAACGGGAGTGTGCATGCTTGCTTGCTTCGTGTGCTTCTCCACATGCACAGAAACTTCTGCGCCTGCGCAGATCGTCCATTATGACGTCCGGGCGGGTGGGCGGAGCCTCCTGCCACTTTTACTACTGGTTCGCAAGAACCGGACAGAACCGGGAGCAACCCACCACTGGAGTGAAGAAGGACAAACTTAATTCAAAATGGCATCTTTAGCAACAGCCAAATGGATGGGGGAGTAATACAGGCCTACTCGAAAGCAAGACCTGCGACTAGAAACGATATGCCCGCATTCACACGTCACAAATTAATCCCTAATCCAACTGCATAGAACAGAGGAAACGATGGCCCTTTGATGACCTCTGGACTTCAACTCCCAGAATTCCCCGAGAGAGCCACGAGAGACTTCAACTCCCAGGATTCCTAAGAAGAGAGCGATGCTGGCTCAAGAATTCTGGGAGTTGAAGTCCACACGTCATCAAAGGGCCATCGTTTCCCCACATAACCCTGACATAGATAGTGAGCAATTTTTTGGGTGGGGGGGGGAAGAGAGTGGGTCTCTGATCCGCCACGGATGCCTGCTAAGAAATATTTATGCTTCAGAAATAGCAATAATAATATATTTTTTTTAAAAAAAAAGCAAAACAAAGAAAGCTATTTTGACATGGCTGTTCGGGCCGCGGTGGCCTCCACCGTTCGTTTTTGTCCTTCGTCGTATAATCAGCGCCCGGCGCGGGACTCCACGTTTTGTCGCCGATCGGATTAAAAAACAGGCAATGAAATGCCCCCCGTGTGATAAGTTTTCGAATGCCAGATTTGGTGGGGGTCTTCTTCCGTCATAGGTCCCGGGGAGAAGAAGAAACCTGGCAGGAGGAAACGGGCTGCGGTCCTTGGTTACCTTCAAAGGTCCTCTCCAGAAGAAGAACTTGTGGGCTGTTATACGTAAATGCCCTCGGGGTTAAAACCGGAGGAGAGCGGGTTCTGCAAGATCCGAAGGTTGCTGGGAAGCTGCCTTGAGGAACTCGGGCGTTTGAGGGAGCTGGTTTGAAAGACGGGTTCTGTGGGAGGAGAACCAGGTTAGTATGAAGTCTTCGAACATGGTTAACTTAACAGGTTCTGCCTGAAGGTGGACAGCGAACCCCGTAAGGGTGGAAGAATGGATGGAGGAAGAAAGGCGGGTCTCCATTCATGTTTAGCTCCATCATTAATCTTATCATCCACCTTCCAGGATAGGTGGTCCTCGAATTACAACGGTTCATTCAGTTAAAACCGCACTGAAAAAAATGATCTATGACCATTTTTCCGGTGATTCGCTTAACAACTGTGGCAGGAAAGGTTGTAAAATTAGACAAAGCTCACTTAACAAATGTCTCACTTAGCAACAGAAATTTGGGGCTCGATTGCAGTTGTAAGTCAAGGGCAACCTTACGACAGGGATGTCAAACCGGCGGCCCGCGGGCCAGATGCATCACGCACAGGGCACGCCCACCCCAGCTCCGCGAAGGAGAAAAACATCACAAAATGTCACATGACAGCAATGTGATGCGGCGAGTTTGACACCTGTGCCTTATGAGATACCCAACAGAAGAAATAGCAATAGCACTAGTACTTATATACGGCTTTACAAAGCTTTGCAGCCCTCTCTAAGCGGTTTACAGAGTCAGCCTTTTGCCCCCAACAATCTGGCTCCTCATTTTACCCACCTCGGAAGGACAAAGTATATTATTTTATACTTTGTATATTTTATACTATGTATATTAAAGGTAAAGGTTCCCCTCGCACATATCTGTTAGTCGTTTCCGACTCTAGGGGGCGGCGCTCATCTCCGTTTCAAAGCCGAAGAGCCAGCGCTGTCGAAAGGCGTCTCCGTGGTCATGTGGCCGGCATGACTCAATGCCAAAGGCGCACGGAACGCTGTTCCCTTCCCACCAAAGGTGGTCCCTATTTTTCTACTTGCATTTTTTACCTGCTTTCGAACTGCTAGGTTGGCAGAAGCTGGGACAAGTCATGGGAGCTCACCCCGCTACGCGGCACTCGAACCGCTGAACTTCCAACCTTTCGATCGACAAGCTCAGCCTCTTAGCCACTGTGTCCCACAGATGTCCCAAGACCAAAGGTGAACTTTCAACGGATCCCCCTTAGGATCTGCTTTTAGAGAAGGGGGCAGGAGAGTGTGTGGTCATCTCAAAAGTACCTTTCTCCAGCTCTGGGTGTGACGTCTCCAATTCAACAGGCTCAGCCGGAAGGACCGTGACTTTCGTCCCCGTCTGCTGGATGAACTGTTGAAGGTTGACTTGACGCAGTTCTTTCGTCAGCTGCTCCAGTTCTTGTTCTCTTTCCTGAGAAGGAGGAGAAAGGAAAACGGATTCAGGAACAGCAACAGAGTTGGAAGGGATCCTTGAGGTCATCCAGTCCTGCCCCCTGCTCTTGCAGGAGACTATTTCTGATAGAGGACCATCCAGTCTTTTCTTAAAGGCCTCCAGGGATGGGGCACCCACAATTTTCCGAAGGCAATTTTGTTCCGTTGGGTTTATTATTCTCGCTGTTAGAAACGATTCAACCGGACAGTTCTGAAAGATGCTGAATGATTTTTAGAGAAATGAAAATAGCTGACTTTCCAAGATAAGTCAGGGATAATTTTTCCATTCTCGCTCCACCCAAAACACCAAAGGAAGTTATTCCATGACTTTGGCAGCTGCCATCAACCGAACACATTCTCATTCCAACCACCCAGTTCTCTTTAGCAAACTGTAGAGTAGTCCTTGACTTACAACTGTTCTGTTCTGATCCAGCTCCCCAAACACGACAAACGCTCTGTAGTTAAATCAATAATTCCTTTATTAGGAGCGTCAGCAAAAAATTTATCTCTCAACGCAGGCTAACAAGTCCGTCCATCCGGAAGATAAATAGTTGTCTGCCACATCTATTTATCTCCGCCCCCTGCCTTTTATCCCCAGAATTAGGGTGGGGCTTCACTAGCAGTGGTGGCTCTTCTGTCCCAAGGACTGGCCCATAGATTTCCACTGCTCTCCTCTCCTCTGCTTTCTGTGCATCCACGCATCAGGCACTGGATCCAACTGTTTCTTCTCTTCGTCATCAGCGACCTCCATGCTTGCGCGAGTGGGGCAATGACCGCCCACGATGCTCGCGACACTCACACAAGTGGGGCCATTTTTGAGCGCAGACCCGCGCATCGCCTGGCCACTCACATGGCCCAGTGGGGATTAGGCCACGGGCCTACAGTTGGCCGTGGCCCACAGGTAGGGGACCCCCCTGGTATATTATTATATATATTAATTATTACATAATAAAAATAAAAAGTTTAGGTTTTATGTTATTCTCTTATTCTACCGCAGCAAAAGGAGTCGGAGGTCATTGCTTTTCTCTTTCTTTCTCCCTTTAAAGCGCTCCATGGCATAGGACCCGGGTACCTTAGAGACCGACTTCTGCCACCAATAGCCTCCCACCAGCCAGTTCGCTCCCACAGAGAGGGGGCCCCTCAGGGTGCCATCGGCCAAGTTATGTCGGCTGGCGACACCCAGGGGGAGGGCCTTCTCTGTGGGAGCCCCAGCCCTGTGGAATGAACTGCCCCCGGAAATTCGTAAAATCTCCGATCTCCGTGTATTTCGCTGTGCCCTCAAAACCTTGTTGTTCGGCCAGGTTAGGCTATCAAAGATTTTAAATTGGGTGTTTTAAATTTCTGGGGTTTTAAATTGAGCTGAATTATTTAATAATTTTAAATAATTTAATTGATGTGCTTTTAATAGGCTGTACACCACCCTGAGTCCTTCGGGAGAAGGGCGGTATATAAATAAAATTATTCTTATTCTTACGGATTTTTTTTTCCTCTTTCCCCTTTCCTCCCTTATTTTCCCCTTTATCTTCATTTCTCTTTGTATTTCTCTCATTGTTGGGGATGTATTACTTGGAACCTTGACAATAAACTAATAAAATATTCAAAGACACAAAAAAATAGACGCCACCTGTAACCGCTTGGTCGCCTGTCCGAGAGATCTCTCCACGGCTTTGAGTCCGTTTTCCAGCCGGAGGCTTTGCTGGCCGTGGAGATCGAGTTCTCCTCTGACTTTGTCGATCTTCTCTCGGACTTCTTCTTCGTTGACTTGAGCCTCCTGGACTTCCCGCTGCAACTTTTCCGCCTCCAGGCCGCTTTCCATGTGGCAGATCTGGGCCACGTAGTCCCTCAGCCGGCTTTCGCAGTCCGCGATCCTCTGCCGAGTTTCCTGGAGCTGCTCCTTCAGCTGCTTCTCATTCTCCTGCTCGATCTGGAGCTCGTTCTCCCAGAACTCCTCTTCCTCGATCTCCACCTCGTTCCTCTTGAGCTTCTGCTCCAGCTTGAGGATTTCATCCTCCAGGCTGAAGCTGAACTTCTGCTCCCAGTATCGGATCTCGGCCTCGTTTGAGTCCAGCTGTTTCTCCACCGACTGTAGCTTCTCCGTCTGGAGACGGATGAGCTTTTTCAACTCATCTGTCGTGGTCTTGCAATGGAGGACTTTCTGTTTGAACTCGGACTCTTTGCTCTTCCCGAAAATGTCCATCAATCCTTTGGCCCCTCCGGTGAACGTCAACGATTTGCGTTTCGGCTCCCTCCTTTTGATCGACTTGTCATTCTGAGGCCTGAGTTTAGCCAAGGGAGGCAGGCTTTGCCGGTACAAAGTCCTTTCCGGGATCCGAGCTACGCTGTCTGAAGTCGGCCGCTCGCTAAGCGACGGCCCGGTACGTCGTAAGACGAGCTGCACATCGCTGGCGTGTTGCCCCCATTTGTTCAAAGAAATGATCGGGTTTTCGTGAGGTGCTAAATGTCTCTCCGTATCCCGCCATTTTTCTATCAGGGTGTACCTCCCCGTACGACCTATAAAAAAGAAATAAGAAATAAGGACATGGACATACAGGAAGTCCTCGACTTATGACAGTTCATTTAGTGACAGTTTGAAGTTAAATGTGAAAAAATTTAGGACAGTTTTTCAAACTTATGACCGTTGCAGCATCCCCCATGCTCACGTGATTTAGATTCACCTGACATATGATTCATATTTATGACAGTTGCAATGTGCTGGGGTCACGTGATACCCCCTCTTGTGACCTTTTGAGAAGCAATGTCGATGGGGAAGCTGGATTCATTTAACAACCGTGTCACTAATTGAAAAACTGCAGTGATTAACTTCACAAATATGGCAAGAAAAGTCATAAAATGAGGAAAAGCTCACTTAACAAATTTCTCACTGAGCAACGGAAATTTTGGGCTCAATTATGGTCGTAAGTTGAGGACTTCCTGTAAGAGCATGGACATACAGGTAGTTCTCGACTTATGTCAGCTCTTTTAGTGACCATTCGAAGTTACAACAGCAGTGAAAAAAAGTGACTTATGACTGTTTTTCACACTTAGTGACCGTTGCAGCATCCCACAGTCATGTGATCAAAATTCAGATGCTTGGCAACTGACTCATACTTATGACCATTGCAGTGTCCCGGGGTCATGAGATCCCCTCTTGCAACCTTCTGACGAGCAAAGTCACTAGGGAAGCCAGATTCACTTAACAACGGTGTTACTATTTATTTATCTATTTTATTTATTTTATTTAATTGGACTTATATGCCTAAGTTAATTTAACAACTATAGTGATTCACTTAACAACTGTGGCATGAAAGGTCGTAAAACGGAGCAAACTTCACTTAAGAAGTGTCTCGCACAGCGACAGAAATTTTGGGCTCAGTTGCGGTTGTAAGTCGAGGAGTAAGTGTCACTGTAATGACAGGAGAGAACCAGCAGAGGGCAGAATCGCACCACAAGAGCGCCAGACCCAAATTTTAAAAGTTGCTAGATAATCTAACCATTTACAGTGGAAAATTAGTGTATGATAACTTAATGGAAACCATATTAGCACCACCACCTTGCAAACTAACAAGCCACGTTGACCTGCGTATAGACGAGGCATGAATATATACAAAAATAATCACTTTCTTAACATCAACAAATTATTTAATGCACTGGGAAAAGCAGTTGGTGGTAATTTATAACCCGATTCTACATTCAGCGCAGACTGCTCTGCAAATGAACAAGCCGTCTTTACAAAAATAATGTATAAAATTCACTCCGTAACGTTAAAATTACTGCACCGGTAAAGCAGCTTTTGATAATTCAACTAGATTTTTTTAAAAAAATAGTTTCAATTGAATGAAATGTTTAAATTTAAAAAAAAAAAAACCTAGGAAGGGGGTTAGGAAGCAAAGCAGAATCCGCCTGGCAAGATTCTTTTAAGTCTGTATTAATAAAGGCATTTTTTAATCTTTGTTGGAGTTTATTTCTTGATCTGGTCTACGCAGGGCGGAGGACAAAGGGTTAATAACAGTGGTGAAATCTAAAATTTGTTACTTCCAGTTCTGTGGGCGTGGCTTGGTGGGGGGAGGGTAATGTGACTGGGTGGGCGTGGCCAATTTTTATTTTTACTTTTAAAACCATTTTTTTCTACAACCTCTTCGGCGAAGAGGTTGTAAAAAAAAATGCTTTCAAAAGGCTCTGACGATCCCAGCTGAGTTGCCTGATCGGCAGAGGCTTTTTTTTCTTTTAAAAGCATTTTTTCAGCCGAAGAGGTTGTAGAAAAAAATGCTTTTAAAAATGTTTTTTAAAAAAGCCTTTGATGATTGCACGGCTCAGCTGGACATGGGGGGGAGGGCAGGGATTTTTGCTACCGGTTCTCCAAACTACCCACCTCCATCGCTACTGGTTCGGGCGATCCGGTCCGAACCGGGAGCATTTCACCCCGGTTAGTAATTATGAGCTGCCTACAATGATGGCAGCAGCATTAAAACAATCCGCATACTCCTAGATGGCATTTTTAGGGGAGCAGGGACTGGGAACTCAACATAAGCTCATTGACGGTGAGGCAGCTAGTCCCTGTCTTACAACAGTTCGCTTAGTGACCACCTGAAGTTGCAACGGCGCTGAAACAAGTGATTTAGCACTTTTTTTTCACGTTTATGACCGTTTTAGCATCACTTGATTTACATTTGGAGGCTTGACAACTGACTCGTATTTATGACGGTCGCCGTGTCCTGGGGTCACGTGATTCCCTGTTGCAGCCTTCGGATGAGTAAAGCCAGATCCACTTAACAACCGCATTACTCAATTAACGACTGCAGTGATTCACTTAACAAAGGCGGCCAGAGAAGTCGTAACAAATGGGGCAAGATTCACTGAGCCAATTTCTCACTTAGCAACATAAATGTTGGGCTCCATTGTCATCGTACATCGAGGACTATCTGTTCTGGAAATTCCAGAATGCAGCTGTGTTCTGAAACAGCCAAGATGACACAACCTCAAGGCTCCCTCTAGTACAGAGGGGAAATCTGCACCCAGGGTGGGCATGGCCAGCTTGATGTCACTCGTGTTGGGGGCGCCTATGGAGGCCCAAGCACTCTGCCAGTGAAAACAAGCTCCCAAGATCTGTTTTTGGCTGCGACAGCCTCCTGCAGCCCTCTGTTGTTGTCCGCCAGCAGCTTGCGAAGCTGGCAGCAGAGTCGGACAGTGAGGAGGCTGGGGAGCAACATGGGCCTGTCCTGGAGTCTGGGGAAGGCTTGGATGAGGGCTCTGAGTCAGAGGCAGAGATGGGGCCAGGGCAATCTGGGAGTTATGCATGGACTCTGGAGCCCCCAGAGTTGGACAGCAGAGAGAGAGGAACAGGAGGAGCCTGTTCCTAGTGCACGCATGCGCAGAGCTGCCAGAAGGCAAGAACAGCTAAAGCCAAAGGGACGACTGGGGAATAAGGCCAGGACATGATTGGCCCCTCCCATAAGGCTTAAAAGAGAAACAAAGGCACTCGGGCCTTTTGCAAGAAAGCAACGTTGCTAACTCTGTTTCCAGTCGGCATCTCTTGTTTGTTTCTGAACTTTGTGGGGCTTTGTCAAGTAAGGCCTTTGGTAGGGTGTCAAAGAAGATAAAGGTTGGTGATTGTCCCGAAGGACTTCTTCCGAAGGACTTGTTTTGCAACTAATTGGGACTCAACTGGGAATGAACGTAATTCTCAGCTGTTACAATAAAATAGGGGTTTTTTTCGGACTAATTGTGTACTGTAATGACTCAGTAAGCCTAGGTCACAACACACTCTGCCAGTGAAAATGGAGCTCGGGAGGGTGGGCCGGTCCTTCGCTGTTTCCAGGGTGGCCCCATGGACCAGATCTAAGCCCCCCACAGGCCGGATCTGGCCCCTGGGCCTTGAGTCTGACACCCCTGGTTTAACAGAATGAATGATAACCCCTTCCCACTCACCTCCAACTACAAACATCGGGCATGTAAACTCACCTATAGCTTGGGCAAGCGCTATAACCACTTCCTGGCATGTTGTAACTTCCGTGACTCCGCAAACAATCCTTTGGACTCCATCGACCCAAACTTTCAGCTCCATGGTCTCCAGATCAGCTGATGGCCATGCGTACAATCTTCAGGATGTCAGGTCATGTTTACAGCTACATGTGTGGTAGTGCCAATATGTTGCAGCCATTATTATCTGAAAAAGATGAAGGAGGAAAAAAGGCAATGATTTAAATTACGTTCACAATAGTATTTCAGGGGTTTAAGGTCTATCAAGTGTTTTCTCCCGCGTACAATTTGTGCTTTTAAAACTGCAAAGCGAGATAAACCTCCAGGAGGCCTCAATGACCTTCTAAAAGGATGCAGATGACCAGCTGTCTGCAAGGAGTATCAATCCTTCCATTCCCCACCATTCAGTCAGAGCTGAAGAAGCTGCTTGGATGAGAAGCGAAATGTCTTCAAAAGAAAAAAAAACACAGAAAGTCCAGTTGCCTCCAGAAAAAGCACCCAATTTGGGATACTTTTTTTTTAGAAATACATTTTAGCGACAGGAATTCAATTTCTGGATGGCGATGACTCATTTCCTAATCAGTGTCTTGTCTGCGCATGTCGTAAGAGGTGCTCGATTTAAAAGATAATAAGGTCTGACAATGGAGTGACTCTGCCAGATGTTTTTGCTGCTGATGAAAAAGGCAGGTTGCATTCTTTCTCCCAGTTTGAGTACTCTCTACTAATTCCTTTCGCAAAGGGCTCTTGACAAGAGGACAAGCAAATCTCATTTTATTTTATTTTAGTTTTAGTTTTTAAACAATTGTGGGAACACATTTCTTAACCAAAAGGGGGAGAAAAAAATCACAATCTATTATGTAATTCATGTATTAACCCATTAGGAGCATGCCACCTACTCCCTAAATTTTACAAAACTGAGTTTCCCCGACAATAAAATTGTAACAACGCATCAAAAAACATCTACTATCATCTCTAATCCTTGCTGCGTGGACACACTCACAAAACTACAACGCTGAAGTTGAAATTTGAAAAATTCGAATAGCACCGAAATTTCACCGCGGATTTACTCCTGCTTTACAATTTTGTCTCCTACAAGTAGCTTTGCACGAAAAACATTCTTTATGTATGTGTTCCTGCTTTAGTGGCCGGGTTTGCATCCAAGTGAGTAGATAAACATGCACATTTCTATTACTCAGTTCACATACAGGTAGTTCTCGACTTACGACCAGAGCTGAACTCCAAATGTACGTTGCTAAGCGAGACAGTTCTTTAGGGAGTCCCGTCCCCCCCATTTTACGACCTTTCTTGCCATGATTGTTAAGTGAATCCCTGCAGTTGTCAAGTTAGCGACACGGTTGCTAAGTGAATCCAGCTTCCCCCCTTGACTTTGCTCGTCAGACGGTCGCAAAAGGGGGTCACGTGACCCCGAGGACAGTGTAATCGTCATAAATATGAGTCAGTTGCCAAACGTCTGAATTTTGATCACGTGACCACAAGGATGCCACAATGGTTGTAAGTTTGAAAAACTTCCCATCACTTTTTTTTCAGTGCCGTTGTAACTTTGAACGGTCACTAAACAAAGTGTTGTAAATCGAGGACTACCTGTATTAAATAAGTATCATTTTAAACTGTAGGAAAACAATAATGTTGGTGACATAAAGCAGTTTCAGCACCTATGGCCGTTGCCAGATGATTGGAAACCGTTATCCATAGACCTCGTTCACGGGTCCTGTAATTTTTCTGTGGAAGTTACAGTGTCGAAATTGTATTTTATATTCAGGAACATATACCAGTGTCACGTTATAGGCAGCTCCTGCCCCACTTCAATCCCCAGAAATAGTTTTTATTTCTTTTATTCTGAATTCTACCAGCGAAATGGCGGCTAAATCTCGACGGTATCAAGGAACAAACCATCCACGTTAAAGTTAAAGTTGTTAAAATAAAAGAATATCCCCACTGGAAGGAAACAGATGTTCTAGCCAAAAGAACACTGTCATTTCCTTGAATCTCAGTTTTTTTTCTTGCACTGTTTGATCTACGCTGTTTCTCTGTCTCTTTCTCTCATTCTGTCTTTCTTTCTCATTCTCTCATTCTCTTTTTTCTGTCTCTTTCTCGTTCTCTCATTCTCTCATTCTCTCTTTTTCCATCTTTCTCATTCTCTCTCTTTTTCTTTCTCATTCTCTCATTCTCTTTTTCTGTCTCTTTCTCATTCTCTCTCTGACTCTCTCTTTCTCGTTCTCATTCTTTCTCTCATTTTTTTCTGCCTGTCTTATTCTCTCATTCTGTTTCTTTCTCATTCTTTCTCGTTCTCATTCTTTCCCTCCTTCTCTCTTTTTCTGCCTGTCTTTCTTGTTCTCATTCTCTCTTTTCCTGTCTCTTTCTCCTTTTCTCCTTCTTTTTCTCATTCTCTCATCCTGTCTTTCTCATTCTCTCATTCTGTCTGTCTCTGTCCGTCTTTCTCTCTCGTCCTTTCTTGTTCTTTCTCTTTCTCTGTCTTTCTCATTCTCTCATTCTGTTTCTCTCTCTCTGTCTCTCTCTCTCTCTCTCTCTCTTTTCCTCCCCACCAATGTGTACAAAAACTTAGCTTTTCCACCATTTTTATTTATATAGGTGAATGATGGCTAACCTTTTTGCTGTCACGTGCCAAAAGCGGGGGGAGCACAGGGAGGTCGCCCATGTGTGGGCCCACACCCATAATCCAATGTGCCCCGCCCCTGTGCATGCATGCCCCCCTGGTTTTAGCACGTGATAGCACGGTGGGCCCGTTTTTTCACCCTCCCCAGGCTCCAGAGGCTTCCTAGGAGCCTGGGGAGGGCAAAAACAGCCTCCCCCCCAGTGGCCGGAAACACCCCATTTCCCAACTTCCGGTGGGACCAAAAGGCCCAAAAATCAGCTGGCCGGCACACACATGCGCACTGGAGCTGAGCTACGGCAATGCTCATGTGCCCACTGATATGGCTCCATGTACCACCTCTGGCACCCATGCCACAGGTTCGCCATCACGGATATAGGTAGTCGTCAAGTTACAACAGTTCATTTAATGACCATCTGCAGTTACAACAGCACTGAAGAAAGTGACATGATGGTTTCTTCACACTTGTGAGCATGGTCATGTGATCAAAATTCAGACGCTTGGCAACTGGTTCATATTTATGACGGTTGTTGTTTGTGTCCCGGAGGTCACGTGATGCCCTTTGGCAACCTTCTGACGAGCAAAGCTGATGGGAAAAGCCAGATTCACTTAACAACCGTATTACTAACTTCACCACTGTGGCGGCAAGGAAGATCGTAAAATGGGGGGAAACTCTCACTTAGCAAATCTCTCACTTAGCAACAGAAATTTTGGATTCACTTGTGGTTGTAAATTGAGGGCTACCTATACTATTATCAGCTGTTCCACGTCGTTTATTTTTCGATGGATTCAAACATTGCACAGCAGCTCATCACCCTGTTAATAACCATGGCTTTTACAATCAAATTATTTCAAGGGGAAAAGGAAAAATTAACGAGACAGGTGGCCCATTTAATTCTATTCCTTCACATGTCACTCTTCGGCTTAAAGTCTTAGCAGCACCAAGGGTTCGAAGCCTACCAGCTTAATCCAGGATGAACAAGCCATGGATGGTTAAAATAAGATTGCACCTTTCCAGGACGACTGAAGAAGTATTAAGGGATCTGCTGAATACTGAAGAACTCAGAAATTCTTCAGAGCAAAAGAATATTCTGAGCGTAAGTGAATCAAGAATGAAGCAGATTGTTGTGACCTAGGCTTCCTGTGTCATTAAAACACAAGAGTAGTTCCAAAAACCTCTTTTATTGCAACAGCTGTGAATTACGTTCATTCACAGCTGAGTCCCAGTTAGTTAGGGGTGTCAGACTCAAGGCCCAGGGGCCAGATCCGGCCTGTGGGGTGCTTAGATCTGGTCCATGGGGCCACCCTGGAAACGGCGAAGGATGGTCCACCCTCCCGAGCTCCGTTTTCACTGGCAGAGGGTGTTGTGACCTAGGCTTACTGAGTCATTACAGTACACAATTAGTCCGAAAAAAACCCCTATTTTATTGTAACAGCTGAGAATTACATTCATTCCCAGCTGAGTCCCAATTAGTTGCAAAACAAGTCCTTCGGAAGAAGTCCTTCGGGACAATCACCAACCCTTATCTTCTTTGACACCCTACCAAAGGCCTTACTTGACAAAGCCCCACAAAGTTCAGAAACAAACAAGAGATGCCGACTGGAAACAGAGTTAGCAACATTGCTTTCCTGCAAAAGGCCCGAGTGCCTTTGTTTCTCTTTTAAGCCTTATGGGAGGGGCCAATCATCTCCTGGCTTTACTCCCCAGTCGTCTCTTTTGCTTTAGCTGTTCTTGCCTTCTGGCAGCTCTGCGCATGCTTGCAATAGGAACAGGCTCCTCCTGTTCCTCTGCCTCTGTGCTGTCCGACTCTGGGGGCTCCAGAGTCCATGCATAACTCTCAGATTGCCCTGGCCCCATCTCTGCCTCCGACGCAGAGCCCTCATCCAAGCCTTCCCCAGACTCCAGGACTGGCCCATGTTCCTCCCCAGCCTCCTCACTGTCCGACTCCGCTGCCAGGTCTGCAGGCTGCTGGCGGACCACAACACAGATGCAGGTTGGACTACTAAGAGAAAGTTTTGAGTTTCTAAATGTCTATGGAGACTCTCAGTCATCCAGGTCATGGTTGTCCCAAAGGTGCTTTTCCAAAAGGCAACTGGACTTTCCTTGAAGACCTTTTGCTTCTCGTTGAAGAAGCTTCTTCAGTTCTAACTTCCAACTCAAAACTCATTGCTAAGAAGCAACTTTGTCTTACATCTTCTTGGTGCTTACTACTACTAGGCGCAATTCACCATGGAAGTGGGAGAGAATAACACATGACAAAAGGATTTCTCCCACTGCTGGAACTTATGGTGTGTGTAAGGACTGGAGAAATCAACCAGCAGTTGGTCTCCTTTAAGCACTGCCATTAGTTGCAGCTCAGGGTTGTACTGTGGGGTTTTCTTGCAGACATTTCATTCCCCGACTAGGGAACGTCATCAGTGCTACAAAGAAAGTGGGGTTTGAGGAGGAGGAGGAGGAGGAGGAGGAGGAGGAGGAGGAGGAGGAGGAGGAGGAGGAGAAGGAGAAGGAGAAGGAGAAGGAGAAGGAGAAGGAGAAGAAGAAGAAGAAGAAGAAGAAGAAGAAGAAGAAGAAGAAGAAGAAGAAGAAGAAGAAGAAGAAGAAGAAGAAGAAGAAGAAGAAGAAGAAGAAGAAGAAGAAGAAGCAGTAGCAGCAAGGAGTCCTTGGTACTCTTTGACCTTAGTGTTTTTCTTGCAAACCTTTCATGACCCAACTGAGTCACATCATCAGTGCTAGAAGGGAGGGGAATTGCTCTCTGTTTATATAATCCTACTGCCTTCTCACACTGGTGATATTACCTAGTTGGGTCATGAAACATCTGCAAGAAACCCACCAAGCTCAGAGAGCACCAAGAACCCCACAATCCTCCTCATCCTTCAACTCCTCTTCCTCCTCCAATCCCACTCCCTTCTAGCACTGATGAGGTGACCTAGATGGGTCATGAAACATCTAGAAGAAACCCACCAAGCTCAAGAGAGCACCAATGTCTCCACCCCAAAGTAAAACACCCATCAAAGCCATCTTCTCAGTCCGCTCCATCCCAATTCACCCGTGAGGAAATAAAAGACCTTCACACCACCATGAGCCGATCTTCAGAGCCGCGTTTATTTCTGCACTCTGTTGGATATTAAAAAGATTTCATCCCATGTCTGGATAAATGGCACCACTTTTGTTTACGCAATAATGGCGTTCGGAGCTCGTAAACCCTTGCTGGACTTCTTCCCCTTTCTGGAAGAGGTAGCGGATGATTTCTTCGGACAGGTCTTCTCCTGAGTCAGAACCCCTCCAAATAGAGACTGGAGTTCGGAATCACCGCTGACCGCTTGATTCAAATGGCCGGGAGCGATTCGACGCCGGCAGGCCCCCATCGCGATGTTTCCGGCAATATCCACCAGGTCATACGTCAGGTACTGAAGCACGGCAGCCATGTAGACGGAGGCTCCCGAGCCGATGCGTTCGGCGTAATCTCCTTTCCGAAGGAATCGGTCGATCCGGCTGACTGGGAATATCAACCCTGCCCGACAAGAACGGGAAGTTTTCGGCTTCCTCCGTCCTCTTCTATAGGATGGTTCAGGTTCTAGATCTTCAAAGCTATCCGTATCACATTGATCGTCAGACATAGTCTACTCCTGCTTGGTACCCCACCTTGAGGTCTTCCCCCCCCACTGCCTGGTTTGTGTCTGTTTGTTTTGCTGCTCTGTGGCCCTTCTCCAGGGGGTCTCTTTTTCTTTTGAGTCTGATTTTACCCTTCTGCCCTCTTGTCTCCTTTTGATCTTCCAGCCTTTTGATTTTCCTGGCCTTCCAGGTTAAGCTATCATTTGGAGGGCTAGCAGGAGAAAAAAAAAATCCATGCATAATTTCTCAAGATCCCTTTTTATGACATCATTAAGGACCAGCAACAAGGATGCTGATAGGCCGGAGCGCAGCAAATAGGATGCCCAGGGCATTGTTACCCAGGCTGAAGTTAGAGAGAGAGAGAGAGAGATCCTGGCTTGATGAGATTGGAGTTGAAATCTCCCTCCCTCTTTGCCTCTCCAACAATTTCTGGTTTTTGGAGATGTCGCGATCGTCAACACCAGCAGAGGTGCAAAAAAAGATTTGGGCATTAAAAGAAGCCACTATGAAGCATCCACCAAATCACATTTGGAGTCTGATGTCCACCATATCACATTTGGAGTTTGACACCCAGCAGTCAAAAAAGTCAACGCAACAGTTGCTTTAAGAGGGATAAGACTCAAGATCAAGGGAAGTTCTACTACAATTTTGTAAAGCCTTAGTAAGACCATACTTGGAATCCTGCATCCAGTTTTGGTAACCACAATATTAAAAAAAAGATGTTGAGACTCTGGAAAGAGTGCAGAGAAGAGCAATGAAGATGATTAGGGGACTGGAGCAGTCGTGAAATTCAAATTTTTTAATTACCGGTTCTGTGGGCATGGCTTGGTGGACGTGGCAGGGGAAGGATACTACAAAAGCTACATTCCCACCCCACTCCTGGGGGAAGGATACTGTAAAATCCCCATTCCCATCCCACTCTGGAGCCAGCCCAGAAGTGGTATTTGCAGGTTCTCCGAACTACTCAAAATTTCCGCTATCGGTTCTCCAGAACCTGTCAGAACCTGCTGGATTTCACCCCTGGACTGGAGGCCAAAACATACGAAGAACGGTTGCAGGAATTGGGTATGTCTGTCTAGTGAAAAGAAGGACTAGGGTTGACAGAATAGCAGTCTTCCAATATTTGAGGGGCTACCACAAAGAAGAGAGGATCAACCTATTCTCTGAAGGCAGGAGAAGAAGCAACGGATGGAAACTAATCAAGGAGAGAAGCAACCTAGAACCTAAGGAGAAATTTCCTGACAGTGGGGACAATTAACCAGTGGAACAACTTGCCACCAGAAGTTGTAGATGCTCCATCACTGGAGGCTTTCAAGAAGAGACTGAAATGGTATAGGGTCTCCTTCCTGAGCAGGGGGCTGGACTAGAAGACCTCTAAGGTCCCTTCCAACTCTGTTGTTCTGTAATATTCACCTCCAAAGTGAGAATTATACAACCACGTGGCTGGAAAGGAGCTCAGAGATCGAAGGCAGGAATCCTCATACCTTCCCAGCTGGTCTTTTTCCTTACTAAACATCTTTCGCCATTGTTAGCATCTTCAGAAATGTAAACCGGCCAAGGAAATGGAATATTACCAACGGCGCACGAAGCTTTGTAGACATCCCAAAATACGTAAAACGTTTTGTGGAAGGATGGAAGTTTCGAAACCAAAGAAAAACACTGAAATACAAACACTCCATCTGCATTAGAGGGGGGGGGGGGAAACAACAACGCAAAGTTATATTTTGCAAGCCAGGTTTACAAACGAGGGCGGATTGTTAAACAAGATTATTTATCTGCAGTGTGTCATAACTCTTATGTATATACATACAAAATGCCAAAAAAAAAAAAAAGTTTTTAAGATTTTAGAAGCAGGAACTGGATGGAAAACATTTGTTCTGCATTTGGGATGTTTCTCTTCCAAAAAAACACTAATGAAAACATCTGTTTTCCTTCAAAAAAAAAAATAAAATAAGTAATTTAACTCTTCGTTTTGCTGAAGCCAAACGTTTCTCTGCATTTTTTTTTTTATTTTATTTTTGCATTTTTGTCCAAAGTCGATCCAAAATGCAAATGCTGAAAGGAAAAAAGGTTAGCCTGAAAAAGCAAGGGCAGGTTCCACCACATTGTCCTTCTTTGTATGAAAACAGCTGGGTAATTACTGTTTAAATTTAGGTTTAATACAAATAGGGGCACTTTTAACAAGCAATAAATATACACAGGTTTTGGTAGGGGAACGGAAGAAATGAGTGATTAATTATGTGGCCTCCTTTCCTTCTCTGACCTTTTTTTTTTCCCCCAACTGCAACAGCAAAAATCTTCCTCTAGTGGGGTGTTTTCTGATTTGTAAAAGAGGTCCATTTTGTGTTTTCAAAGGATACCTTCTACCAAGGTTGAATATTTAATTCAATACGTAGTTGAATTAAATGTTTTGTTTTCTTCTGAAACTTTTTCTTTTCTTGGATTTATCCATCGTTGGCCTACTGGGGGTTGAAAAGCTCAATAAATCACGTACCGGTGGGTGTCACACGTTGGCGGTTGTGACGAATACTTTAGAGTGACAGGGAGCCACAGCAGAGGGGTGAAAGAGCCACATGGGGCTCCAGAGCCACAGGTTGCTGACTCCTGCCCTATACCATTTCAGATAACTGTCCATTCCAGACCAGCTGGGAAGGTATGAGGTTTCCTGCCTTGCGCAGCGGGTTGACTAGAATATCTGTGAGCTCCTTTCCAGCCACTTGGTTGTATGATTCTCACTTTGGAGGTGAATATTACAGAACAACAGAGTTGGAAGGGACCTTGGAGGTCTTCTAGTCCAACCCCCTGCTCAGGAAGGAGACCCTATACCATTTCAGATAAATGATTGTCCAGTCTCTTCTTGAAAGCCTCCAGTGATGGAGCATCTACAACTTCTGGTGGCAAGTTGTTCCACTGATTAATTGTCCCCACTGTCAGGAAATTTCTCCTTAATTCTAGGTTGCTTCTCTCCTTGATTAGTTTCCACCCACTGCTTCTTGTCCTGTCTTCAGGTGCTTTGGAGAATAGCTTGACTCCCTCTTCTTTGGGGAAGCCCCTGAGATATTGGAAGATGCTATCATGTCTCCCCTAGTCCTTCTTTTCATCAGACTCGACATACCCAGTTCCTGCAATGGTTCTTCATATGTTTTAGCCTCCAGTCCCTTAATCATCTTTGTTGCTCTTCTCTGCACTCGACACAGGGGTGAAATGCTCCCGATTCGGACCGGATAGCCTGATCCGGTAGCGATGGTGGCGGGTGGTTCGGAGAACTGGTAGCAAAAATCCCTGCCCCAACTGAACTGTGCGATCATCAGAGGCTTTTTTAAAAAAAAAATTAAAAGCATTTTTTTGGCCCAAGAAATAATGCTTTTAAAAGTAAAAAAAAAAAGCCTCTGATGATCGCGCAGGTCAGTTGGGATCGTCAGAAACTTTTAAAAGCATTTTTTTTTACAACCTCTTTGGCCATTGTAGAAAATATGCTTTAAAAAGTTTTTTAAAAGCCTCTGACGATTACAGCTGAGCAGTGCGATCGTCAGATGCTTTTTTTTTTTTTTTTAATTTTAAAAGCAATGCACCTAGCCGGGCTGGCTTGATCCCACTGTTTTTGGTTAAATTTAATTGATTTTCATTGGGTTGCTTTAAATTGCGGCCAAAATATTTAATTATCTTTATACTATTTTTAAATTTTGTTTGTTCTGTTTTATTCTGGCTGTTCACCGCCCTGAGTCCTGCTGGAGAAGGGCAGTATACAAATTAAAAGAAATAAATTAAAAAAAAACAAATAAATAAAAAAGTACAATGCTTTTTAAAAAGTACATGCGCAGCCAGCGAACCGGTAGTATTCACCACTGACTCAACATCTTGTTTTATATTGTGGTGACCAAAACTGGATGCAGAACTCCGGGGGTTTGCAAATATGAACGTTATACAAGGTAAGCTTCATGAACTGTGGCTTATTCGTCATGCAGCTGAAAACCATCATGTGTATCATATCATTAGGGAGAGGACGCTGGCTAGAATGTGAACTAGTAACCTTGTTAGCGAAGAGAGCGAAAATCTCCATCATCAATGAAGGTACGGTGCATCTGTCTTTCAAGCTGACAAGAAAACCGCACATATTTTTTTCTTCCTCAGACGTGCAAGTGTATGTCAAATTCTTCACCCAGTATTTGTTCTAGTCCAAAACTACCATCAGCAACGCCTAACCTAAATGTGCAACCGTCAGTCACCTCCCCCAAAGACGTTTTTAACACCCTAAAGCCAAAAGTCTAACGGAGGTTCGAAACCCACCACAAACTACATTGGGACATGCAATCACTGGCTAAAACGTCAAGCGAAGCAGAGAAGAAACGTCTTTTTTTAAAAAAAGAAAAGAAAAAAAAAATTAAAATCCAGCTAGGGATACTTCATTATAGTAAGCTGGAAAAGGGTGAATTTTTAACACGGGCAGCGTTCAACAACAAGGAATCCCAATGGTGGGATTCAGCCGGTTCGGGTAAACTGATAGTTAAATTATCTGGTTGGCCCTTCCCCTCCCCTTGCAGAAGTCCCCATGTGTCCCATTTTGGTTCCCAGATAAGTGCAGCGATGCCTACTAGGCCCAAAACGGGGTGCGGGGTAGGGGTGCATCCCCCGTGGGCCGTTTTTGCTTCAGGAGGCTGCAAGGAGGCCTACTAGGCCCAAAATGGGGCACGGGGCGGCGCATTCCCCCCCGTGGCCTGTTTTTGCTCCCAGGGAGGTACAGGAGCTGCCTGTCACACACCATGGCCACGCCCACCATGGCCACGCCCACCCACCATCATTAGGGCAGAGAACCGGTTGTTAAAATTGTTTGGATCCCACCACTGAATGGAGCCCAAAATTTCAACATGCTTGGGTCTACCAAACAGCTCAAAAAACAAGCTAGGAGTTTCTAAAGTTGACAAGAGATATTTTTTTTTTGGTCCTGTTTCACAGGCATTGGGGAATTTCTTTCTAAAACGCAACAGTCGTAAGTACGAATTGGTTGTGCTAAGCATCTGAATTTGGATCCCGTGACTGTGGAGATGCTACAAAGGTCAGAAGTGCGAAAAATGGTCGTAAGTCGCTTTTCTCAGTGCCGCTACGACTTTGAATGGTTGCTAAATGAACTGTTGTATGTTGAGGAATATTTGTGTTACCGACAGTATTGTAGAGCATTTAGTCGACTTTTGATGTGTTCCCGGAAAGACTTTGCAATCTCAGTACCCCTAAATCATGGTAGGACTTGAGCCGGCATTATGTTGGCATCCAAGCGAGTCCGTAAATTATTCAATCTAGCTTGGATAGGAGAAAAATATTAAGCATCAGCCTTTGAGGGTGTAGGTTCAAACTAGACATCTATCACACAGAGTCTTCTTAACAAGATTTATTGAGCTGAAAGTGATATAGAGATACAAGGATGTCAAGAGCTAAGCTGTTTCCACTACAGTGGATTTATCTCCTTGGATGCGAAGGGGGAGATTTTTAAATAAGATTTTTTTCCAGGAAGAAGATGTCCATTTACATAAATACATTGTTGTTTAATAACTCCATAATCCCTTGTGGGGTGGAGTCTGGGCAACTGAATGGAGCCGAGTGTTTACTGGCCGGATGCCTTTCCTATCGCCAATGTGGAGTTTTGTTCGGCAGATATATTCTCATTGTGCCCTGAGAAAGAAATATCAGCTTCTACCTAGGATCGAACTCACAACCTCCTGATTGTGAGCAAAAGGAAGGAGGAAGTGAGAAAAAAGATGGAGAGGGAAGAAGGAAGAAGAAAAAGGAAGGGAGGGGGAAGGAAGGAAGGGAGAGGGAAAGGAAAGGAAGGAAGGAGAAAGGAAAAAGAGGGAGGGAGGGGAGAAGACAAAAAAGGCAAAAAAGTAGGGAAGGAGGAAAGAAAGAAGGAGGGGGCAGGGAAGGAAGGAGCGAAAGGAAGGAGTGAATGAGGAAAAAGAGGGAAAGGGGCAAAGGAAGGAGAAAAAGGGAGGGAAGAAAGGAAGGAGGGAGAGGAGCAGGAAAGGAAGGAAAGGAAGGAGGAAGAAAGGAAAAAGAGGGAGGGAAGGAGTGAGTGTGAGAGAGAGAGGAAGACAAGAAAGGCAAAAAGTAGGGAAGGAAGGAAGACTAAAGAGAAAGGGAAAAAGAGGAGGGAGGGAAGGAGGAAAAAGAAATGGAGGAAAGAAGGAAGGAAGGAAGGAAGGAAGGAAGGAAGGAAAGAAGGAAGAAAGAAAGAAAGAAAGAAAGAAAGAAAGAAAGGATTTTACATGTCCTGCAGCAGAGGGAAAAAATGACCATCACATGATATGCTGTAAAATCAATTAGCAAAGATATTGGAAAGAACCGAATCTGGCTCTCGAAAACACAGAGCAAAATATAAGTATCATTAAGTTGTGCAGGTACTTCACATTTCATTTGTTCCTATCGCTGTGAACTTCAACAGAAACAGGTGAAGTGGTCTTAGGAGATGCTGAATGAGGGCCCTGGAAACCAGAAATCTCAGAGACCGGGCTGAAAAGAGGGTTGGTCCCTCCTGGGCAATGTTCTTTTAGAGGAAGAAAAGTCAACCGAAAAACCCAAACAAGTCATTCTTGATCATATTTTATATTTTATTACAGACATAACAGCCTTCTATGGCAGAATGAAAGGCCCAAAATTCGGGGGTGGGGGGAGGGAATAGACTGAAAAACTCTTTCCCCAACATTTGAACAGGGAGGTTTGTGGTATAAAACTCTTCCCTAATGAATTACGTGCACACACACACACACACAAACTTTTGAAAGAAAAGAACACAACATTGATCATAAAAATTCTGGCAGAGAAAGGAGGCTGATGCAGACTCAGGAGCCCAGGAACCATAAAGTCCTTTCCCCGTTCAAAACTTCCAGAGGCCCCCAACTATCCTTATGCCAAAATAACAGTAAGAAAATCAAGTTGGATAGCCTTTCGTTGATGGTCCAGCGATGCGGTGAAGAAGAGCTTTTCAATCCCTTGAAGGGTCATCAGTTTTGGAAGATGGAAGATGTCCATCTTCCAAAAACTTCCATCTGATTTGGTTTTGGAAGATGGGAGTTTTGGAAGATGGGAGTTTTAGAAGATGGAGTTTTGGAAGATGGAGTTGGAAGATGGGAGTTTTGGAAGAGGGGAGTTTTGGAAGATGAGAGTTTTGGGAGATGAGAGTTTTGGGAGATGGGAGTTTTGGAAGAGGGGAGTTTTGGAAGATGGGAGTTTTGGAAGATGGGTTCTGGAAGATGGGAGTTTTGGGAGGTGAGAGTTTTGGGAGATGGGAGATGAGAGTTTTGGAAGAGGGGAGTTTTGGAAGATGGAGTTCTGGAAGAGGGGAGTTCTGGAAGATGGAGTTCTGGAAGACGGGACTTTTGGAAGATGGAGTTCTGGAAGATGGGAGTTTTGGAAGATGGGAGTTTTGGAAGATGGGAGTTTTGGAAGAGGGGAGTTTTGGAAGATGAGAGTTTTGGGAGATGAAAGTTTTGGAAGAGGGGAGTTTTGGAAGATGACAGTTTTGGGAGATGAGAGTTTTGGAAGAGGGGAGTTTTGGAAGATGGAGTTCTGGAAGAGGGGAGTTTTGGAAGATGGAGTTCTGGAAGACGGGACTTTTGGAAGATGGAGTTTTGGAAGATGGGAGTTTTGGAAGAGGGGAGTTTTGGAAGAGGGGAATTTTGGGAGAGGGGAGTTTTGGGAGATGAGTGTTTTGGGAGATGGGAGTTTTGGAAGATGGAGACCTGGTATCAACCAAGAGAGATTGCTTTATTGGACAAGTATTTTTTTTTCAAAGCAAAAAGAAAATTTGCAACTCTGAACTAATTCTGACTGAATCTCTGAGGTTTGACAAGGATAATCTTTTGCAGACATTTCATGGTGGGAAGGGAACAGCGTTCCGTGCGCCTTTGGCGTTGAGTCATGCCGGCCACATGACCACGGAGACGTCTTCGGACAGCGCTGGCTCTTCTTCGGCTTTGAAATGGAGATGAGCACCGCCCCCTAGAGTCGGGAACGACTAGCACGCATATGCGAGGGGAACCTTTACCTTTACCTTTTAGACAAAGATTGTCTTTTGAGGGGCCGTTAAAGAAATCTGCATTTCTCAGATGAATAACAGCCTTTCTCCGTTGTTGTGTTTTCCCAGCCCTGATCCTTCTAAGAATTTCTGACCTGCATGACTGATTAAGAATGGCAGACCAACAATTACAGACAGATTTCACCACTCAAGGTTGCAATTTCATTCTGTTACACGAGTCCTGCTGCTAAACTAGGAGAGAATTCACTCACTGTCCCACACACCATTGTTCGTACCCGAGGGATCATGGGAGTAATTATTTAATCAACGCTGCAGCAATTTCCAATCTGCAAAAAATGTAAAAGAATTACGGGACACGCCGGCCTTCATTTCAATTGTGATTCATAGGAATTAGTTTCTATTTCCTGACCATCTCTTCTAGCCTGTTTGAATATCTCTAAACCAGTATTTCTCAACTGTGTTAAAGCATGCTGACTAGGATGGGGAATTCTGGGAGCTGAAGTCCACGTATCTTAAAAATGCCAATTTTGACCAACCCGGCTCTAACTTCTTCTTAAAGTATGGACACAATACTGAAAGTAGCATCTAAGCCAGGTGTGAAATCCAGCAGGTTCTGACAGGTTTTGGAGAACCGGTAGCGGAAATTTTGAGTAGTTCAGAGAACCAGCAAATACCACTTCTGGCTGGTCCCAGAGTGGGGTGGGAATGGAGATTTTGCAATATCCTTCCCCCAGGAGTGCGGAGGGAATGGGGATTTTGCAGTATCCTTCCCCTGCCACGCCCAAGCCACACCCACCAAGCCACGCCCACAGAACCGGTAGTAAAAAAAATTGGATTTCACCACTGATCTAATCTAAGCAGCTGGTGCTAGAGATTAAGGAGGTTCTATATATTACAATAATTTATTTTATTTTATTTACTATCAAATATATTAGCTGCCCTCTTACCCGCAGGGTAACTCTGGAAAATTATCCGTTTCCCCTTAAGCTGTTGCCCTCTGAGACGTGTCAAATATCAATTCCCTTAATTTTGGGGAAACCTTTTTTCCTCAAGTTAATTTGCAGATCTCCAAGAGCTATTTTTGCTCACTTCAGAGAGGATCAGATCAATAGATACAGAAATGAAAAGAAGACCATGTAGCTTGCTCTCTTTTTAAGCTCAGAGAAAATATCTGGAATCAATAAACCTCCTCCGTGTCAGATGTTTGGGTGCAAACATCATTTCTCATAAGGATCATAACAGACAGAAGCGGGGAGACGGATAGACAGAGACAGACAGAAAGACAGAGAAAAGAGAGTGACAGAAACAGAGAAAGAGAGAGACACACACAGAGAGACACACACAGAGAGATGGACAGACAGAGAGACAGAGAGAAGAGAGACACAAAGAGAAAAAGAGACAGAGGGAGAGAGAGGGGGGAGACAGACAGATAAGAGAGAAAAGAGAGAAACACACAGAGAGAGAGAGAGACGGACAGACAGACAAGAGAAAAAAGACACAGGGAGAAAAAGAGAGAAAGAAACAGAGAGAGAAAGACAGAGAGAGAAAGAGAGAGAGATGGACAGATAGAAAAGAGACACAAAGAAAAAGACAAAGTGAGAGAAAGAGAGAGGGAGAAGACAGACAGAGAGAAAAGAAAGAGAAAGGAAGAAACAGAGAGAGAGAAAGATGGACAGAAAGACAGAAAAGCCACAGAGAGAGAAAAAAGAGAGAGTGGGGGTAACAGAAAGACAGAGAAAGATGGATAGATAGAAAAGACACACACAGACAGAAACTTATAGTAGTTATCAAACAGATCAATGAAAACATATTTTTATTTTTATTGGATTTTTATTGATTTCCTGGACTGCTTTTTTATTTACTTTTTTTATAAAAAAAAACAACTATTTGCACACTTACAGTATCCAAAGGAAGGAAATGACTAAAACAAGCCATTTCCAGCTGATCCATGTAATTCCCATCCCAGAGAAGAAAGTTTTAATCAATAGTTGTCCAGGGAAATTATCAATTTTAGAAAACAGATTCACGGGCAACTCTATTCATCTGCTCACCTACGTGTGCCATATTCCATTAGTCTTCGCTCAACAAAAATCACTTCTCTAAAAAGCAGCGAAAGTTGGTTTGGCTATTGGCTGCCTGCTCAGTAAATCTTCCCTCTCCGCCTACAATCATCAGACAGAAACCCCAAAGGGATCCTTCATTCTACAGAAATGCTCCAACTTTTAGCAGACAGAGTTAGAAGCAGCAACTTTTCAGTAAAAATTTCCAACGGTTCCAATCGCACATTGGAAATATTTGCCAATGGATCTATTATGCTTTTTTTTCTTTCTTTCTTTCATCAGTGCAATTCTTCGAACTGGTAAGAAAACCACAGGAAAAAAATGGATTATTTAGAGCAAAGGATTTGGAGATTCGGGGCAGTGAAGGTGCCATTGAAAATACCCTGTTTCCCCCAAAATAAGACCCAACCGGAAAGTAAGTCCTAGCATTATTTTTCAGGATGCTCGTAATATAAGCATCCTATTATTATTAATATAATATAATATATTAATATAATTAATATATAATTAATATAATAATTATATAATTATTAAATATAAATATTATAATTAAATAATATTATAATTAAATATAATTATAATAATTATAATAATTATATTAATTAATATAATTATTGATATAAGCATCCTATATATTACGAACCTATATTCCACACATATGACCACTGTAGAATCCCCATGGTTATGTGATTTACGTTCAGCTTGACAACTGACTTTATCATAATCTTCTTTTAATGACCTCATAATCCCTTGTGGAGTCTGGGCAACTGCATGGAGCTAGCAGAGTGTTTTAGTGGCCAGATGCCTTTCCTGTTGCCAATGCGGAGTTTTGTTCAGCAGATAGATTCTCATTGTGCCCAGAGAGAGAAATATCTGCCTCTACCTAGGATCGAACTCACAGCCTCCTGATTGTGAGGCGAGAGCTCCACCTCTAGGCCATCACAAAACTCCAACTGACTCACATTTATGACGGCTGCAATGTCCCGGGGTCACTGGATTCTTTTTTTGCGAACTTCTGACAAGCCAAGACAACGGGGAAGGCTGATTCACTTAACAACCGGGTTCCTAATTTAAGAACGGCAGTGATTCACTTAACCAACGTGGCGAGAAAAGTTGTAAAACAGGTCAAAACTCACTTAGCGACGTAAAGCTTGGGCTCAATCATAAGTCGAGAACCGCCTGCGTCCTCGGCATACGTCCTCCCTCAAAATATTCTGCTTGACTCTAGTTAAAAATGAAGGCCAATTCTCAAGAAGTCCTTCCGCTAGCTCTGTGTTGTCGAACGTATGCCACGCGTGCCTGAGGTAGCACGCAAGCGTGTTTGTGAATGCACGCGTTTGTGCATGTGCGCATGAATTCCTGCCTGCAGCACGCACACGCACACATGGCATTTGCACATATGCACTGCACGCATGAAAGCCGTGTGCATACGCAGCGCAAGGAGGGGAGCCGCGTGAAAGCCACACGCACGCGCAGAGGGTGTGGGTTGTGTGCACAGCGCATGGGGAGAGCTGTACCCGTTTGGCACTCAGTGAGTAAAAGTTTTGCCACCACTGCTCCAGCTCATAATCAGGAAATTTTAAAGCAGAAAAAAGAAAAGAGAAGAACCAGTACGCTGATGACACCCAGCTGTACATCTCCACCCCAGGCCACCCCAACGATGCCCTTGAAGTAATGTCCCAGTGCCTGGAGACTGTGCGGATCTGGATGGGGAGGAACAGGCTCAGGCTCAACCCATCCAAGACTGAGTGGCTGTGGCTCCCGGCATCCCGATATAGTCAGTTGACTCCATCACTGACTATTGGGGGCGAGTCCTTGGCCCCCACTGAGAGGGCTCGCAATCTGGGAGTCCTCCTGGATATGCAGCTGTCCTTGGAGGAACATCTGACGGCTGTTACCAGGGGGACCTTTTATCAGGTTCGTCTGATTCGCCAGTTGCGGCCCTTTCTTGATCGGGATTCCCTGTGCACAGTCACTCACGCCCTCGTCACCTCTCGCCTTGACTACTGCAATGCTCTCTACATGGGGCTCCCCTTGAGGGGCACCCGGAGGCTCCAACTGGTCCAGAACGCAGCAGCGCGGGTAGTGACGGGAGCAGCATGGTGCTCCCATGTAACACCGCTCCTGCATGAGCTGCACTGGCTCCCGGTGGTCTTCCGGGTGCACTTCAAGGTGTTGGTTATCACCTTTAAAGCGCTCCATGGCATAGGGCCTAGCTATCTTCGAGACCGCCTGCTGCCACCGACGACCTCCCATCGACCCGTGCGCTCCCACAGAGAGGGCCTCCTCAGGGTGCCATCAGCCAAACAATGCAGGCTGGTGACCCCCAGGGGGAGGGCCTTCTCTGTGGGGGCTCCCACCCTCTAGAATCAGCTGCCCCCAGAGATAAGGAGAATCTAAGACCTCCATGCCTTCCGCCGTGCCCTTAAAACCTTCTTTTTCCAACAAGCCGGGCTGGCCTAATTCTTTTTAAGTGTTTTTAATTGTTTTGTTTATCGTTTTAATTAATGGGGCCAAATTTATATATATATATTTAACTGTATTTTAATATTTGTATTTGATGTTTTTACTTGGCTGTTCACCGCCCTGAGTCCTCAGGGAGAAGGGCGGTATACAAATTCAAAATAAAAGAAAAGAAAAGAAAGAAAAGAAAAGAAAAGAAACAAACAAAAATAGCATTTCTACATGTCTTCACCCTGCTGGGATTGAACTCAATGGGTCTCCGTGTGTACTAGGCAACCCAGCATCAGGAACTCTGGTCAATCTCGAGAAGGGTGTCTGAGGCCATGTTTCCAAACAGCAGTCATGCAAGCTACCCAATTAAAAAGGCCCGATAATGAAATAACGACGAGGAAAACAAAACAAGGCCTGTCAGTTTTGAATAATGCCCCTGCCAGCTTGTTATTTTTCCACGCTGTGAAAGCTGTCAGGCAAGCATAACCTTTTCTTTGCTTAATGAAAGAAAATTAATCGAACGGAGCCAAACGGCTTAATCGGGCGAGGAGGAGGAGGAGGCCCCGTGTTTCCACGCTCCCCCGATGTTTTGCACATCGAATGAAAGAGAGTGAAAACTAAACAGAGGGAAGGGGGGGGGGGAAATAGCAGAAAAACAAGAGTCGGAGGTTGGGACCTTGGGAGGTCTTCTAGTCCAACCCAGAGGTGAAATCCAGCAGGTTCAGACAGGTTCTGGAGAACCAGCAGTGGAAATTTTTAGTAGTTCGGAGAACCAGCAAATACCACCTCTGGCTGGCCCCAGGAGTGGGGTGGGAATGGGGATTTTGCAGTATCCTTCCCCTGGAGTGGGGTGGGAATGGGGATTTTGCAGTATTCTTCCCCTGCCACACCCACCAAGCCACACCATGCCCACCAAGCCATGCCCACAGAACCGGTAGTAAAAAAAAATTGAATTTCACCACTGGTTAACCTTGTACCATTTCAGACAAATGGCTGTGCAATCTCTTCTTAAAAACCTCCAGTGATGGAGCAGCCACAATTTCTGGTGGCAAGCTGTTCCTCTGGTAAATTATCCTCACTTGTTAGGACATTTCTCCTTATTTTTAGTTTGCTTCTCTCTTCGATTCGTTTCTATCCGTTGCTTCTCGTCCTGCCTTCAGGTGCTTTGGAGAATAGTTTGACTCCCTCTTCTTTGTGGCAGCCCCTCAAAAATTACAATACTGCTATCATGTCACCCCTGGTCCTTCTTTTCATTAAACTACGATTGCAGGAATTCCCAATTGCGGAGCAATTGCCCCGTGCTTAAACTGGAATATTTGTATCCAAGCCATCCCCCTTTTAAAAAATGGGGAAGAAAAGCAATCTATTTCAGAGGTCTCCAACCTTGGCAACTTTAAGCCTGGTGGATTTCAATTCCCAGAATTCCCCAGCCAGATGGCTGGGGAATTCTGGGAGTTGAAGTCCGCCAGGCTTAAAGTTGCCAAGGTTGGAGACCCCTGTGTCTATTTCACCTCCCAACAGCTGCACTATCTAGGTACACAGAGAAAAAAACTCAAATATTTCCAGTTATTCTTCTTTTCTATCTTCAAAGAGATTAGCAGGTCCCCAGATTTACACAGCCAAAAGTTCCTTTTTTTGTTGTTTTTCCTTTCCTCCCTGCCTTAAAAAAGCCCCTTTCTCAAAATAATCTTGGCGGTAGGATATTGGATGGAAAAAAAATCTATGCATTCTTGACGGGGGTTGAAATGCAGAGAAATGTGGTCGCTGCCGCCAATATTTATGGCAAACCCCTCTGGGTGGTCCCATCTATTTCCTTTCTCCCCTTCTTATATCAAGTTTTCGGGGAGCAGAATTTTAATAAATGGCCCTCCAAGCGTTTTGATGACAAATCTCCCGAGAGCAGCTTAATTACATTCCAAAAAAAAAAAAAAAAAGCCTTCAACCTTTTAAAGTGAAAACAATCACATGTTTGGGGGTTTTTTTCTGTAACAAAACAACCTTCAAAGGGAAAAAAAAAGAAAAGATTTAAAAAGAAAAGCGGAGTACAAGCCAAAAAGAACACGAAGAGGAAGAAAAAAGAAAATAACTATGAAAGGTAAGTAAAACAACTTTTTTTCCAGATGTCCTCTACTTTTTTATCCCAATTCTAGCTGTTAGGGAGGATCCCAATTTAAGAAAACCGTAATTCAAAAGTTTTGTTAATTAGAGCAAGTAGAAAAGCAGCTTGGCTATGATGAATTATGTAATAGCTGCCTTATGTAAGGCTACCAAAAGTAGCAACATAGAAAAACAGAGCATAGGGGGCTCTTATCATAGTCACATTACACCAATTATCTATCTATCTATCTATCTATCTATCTATCTATCTATCTATCTATCTACCTATCTATCTAGCTATCTGTTATCTACAGCATCTGTCCATCTGTTCATCCATCTGTCCGTCCATCCATCCATCCGTCCATCCATCCATCCATCCATCCGTCCATCCATCCATCCATCATATCTATCATCTATCTATCTATCTATCTATCTATCTATCTATCTATCTATCTGTATCTATCTATCTGCTATCTATCTATTTACTGCTATCTTATCTATCTACTGCTATCTCTCTCTCTCTCTCTCTCTCCCTGCCTACCTACCTACCAGCTATCTATAGCATTTGTCTATCTCTCTTTCTGTCATCTATCTCTGTTGTCTATCTTCTATCTACTTCATCTATCATCTATCTCTATTACCTCTCTGTCTGTCCATGTCTATGACGTCTGTCCGTCTGTCCATCCATCCATCCATCCATCCATCCATCCATTCATTCATCCTCCCTCCCTCTATTCCTCTATCTATCTATCTATCTATCTATCTATCTATCTATCATCTATCTATCTACAGTATCTATTATTAAATCTGTGCACACACACACAAAATTTAATAGGTTGTACCAACGTAAGGTGATTATGAAGTGTGTGAAGGAAGGCTGGCCATCCATCCACCCAAGATGATAAATGATTTTCTACTGAATTGTATTTAAACAAAAAAGCTCATTCCCAAGACTTGGTGCAACCCTAGAGATCCCAACAGTTTTCCTTCATTTTTTTTTAAAAAAACGGGCAAGCCTGCAGATATTTTCCAACACATCACAGGCTCCAAATACTCTTTATCAGCTGATTTGTTTTTCAAGTTCCAGTAGAATGATAAATTGGAGAATTATTGAGTAGGCTCAGGGGAATTGTACAAAAAGAGCAGCTGATTTAATAATTGAAGTAAGCGTAAAATATTCAAAGTATCATTTGTTTTTAAAAAGATAAGCTCCAGGCAAGAAGGAAGAGAGTGTATAAAAATTTGTAGCCATTGGATAAGTTAGTAGAAGGATTTAGGGATTGGAGCAGACAGCTTAATGAAAGTGGCAATTCTGTGTGCTGAGCTTGCTGCAAAGAAGAGAAGAGAAGGAGGCAGAAAATTGCATTTTGATTGGAAATCTCTTAAGAAAAGAATCAAGATAAGCACTATATTGGCGCTACAATCAAGCATTAGATCTCAATGTAATTATTATGCATTAAAATACTCTGGTGCTCGAAAAATGTGCAACCAACAATATCATTATGTGCAACAATATTAAGTGATCCAAAGAATATTATTATTTGAAATCTGTTATGGCTGCCCAGCTATGATGAAGACTGGATAAATGTTTTGAGCAATGTTTCTACAAAAAAAGAAATGCAATCAATCAATCAATCAATCAATCAATCAATTTATTTCTATACCGCCCTTCTCCCGAAGGACTCAGGGTGGTGTACAGCCAATTTAAAAACACAAGACACAACAATGATTAAAAATTAAAACAATTAAATACATTTGGCCAGATTAAAACCCCAAAAATTTAAAATACCCCAATTAAAATTATTATGTTGATAGCCCGGCCTGGCGGAACAGGGTCTTCAATGCACAACGAAACACCCGGAGGTCGGAGATCTTACGTATTCAGTTCATTCCACAGGGCTGGGGCTCCCACAGAGAAGGCCCTCCCCCTGGGTGTAAATAACAGAATAACAGGCTTGGAAGGGACCTTGGAGGTCTTCTAGTCCAACCCCCTGCCCAGGCAGGAAACCCTACACCACTTCAGACAAATGGTTATCCAACATCTTCTTAAAAACTTCCAATGTTGGAGCATTCACAACTTCTGTTCCACTGATAAATTGTTCTGCCTGTCAGGAAATTTCTCCTTAGTTCTAAGTTGCTTCTCTCCTTGATTAGTTTCCACCCGTTGCTTCTTGTCCTGCCTTCAGGTGCTTTGGAGAATAGGTTGACTCCCTCTTCTTTGGGGCAGCCCCTGAGATATTGGAAGACTGCTATCATGTCTCCCCTAATCCTTCTTTTCATCAAACTAGACATACCCAGTTCCTGCAACCGTTCTTCATATGTTTTAGCCTCCAGTCCCCTCATCATCTTTGTTGCCCTTCTCTGCACTCTTTCCAGATTCTCAACATCTTTTTTATAATTTGTTGACCAAAACTGGATACGGTATTCCAAATGCAGTTTTACCGAGACCTTATAAAGCGGTATTAACACTTCACGTGATCTTGATTCTATCCTTCTGTTCATGCCTAGGATTGCACCGGCATTTTTGGCGGCTGCAGCTAAAACCTTTAGGATACTGACCGAGAGAGATTCAAACAAAAGGCAAGTGAGTAAACCTATCATGCTCAAATACTTTGGCCACCTAATGAGAAGAGAGGGCTCGCTGGAGAAGACCCCGATGTTGGGAAAGACGGAAGGCCAAAAGAGAAGGGGATGGCAGGGGACGAGATGGTTAGATAGGGTCATTATGGACGCAATTGAGTTTGTCCATAGACAAACTCAATTATGAATTGAGTGTGTCTATGGAGATTCTCAGTCATCCATGTCATGGTTATCCCAAAGGTGCTTTTTCAAGAGGCAACTGGAGTTTCTGGTTTTTCTTGGAAGACGTTTCACTTCTCATCCAAGATGCTTCTTTAGCTCTGAAGGAGCTTCTTCAGCTTCTTCTACAGAGCTGAAGAAGCTTCTTGGATGAGAAGCGAAACATCTTCAAAGAAAAACCAGAAAGTCTAGAAAAAGTGCAGAGAAGAGCAACCAAGATGATTTGGGGACTGGAGACTAAAACATATGATGAATGGTTGAGGGACTGGGCATGGCTAGTCTAGTGAAGATAAGGACCAGGGGAGACAGGATAGCAGCCTTCTAATATTTGAGGGGCTACCACAGAGAGAAAGCGGTCAAGCTATTTTCTAAGGCACATGAAGGCCAGACAAGGAATAATGGATGGAGAGATTCAACCTAGAAATCAGGAGAAATTTTCTGATAGTGAGGACAATCCACCAATGGAACAAAAGTTGCTTTTGTAAATTGTGGGAGCTTCATCCCTGGAGACTTTCAAGAAGATATTGGACTGCCATCTGTCAGAAATGGTGTAGGGTCTCCTGCTTGGGTGGGGGGTTGGACTAGATGACCTACAAGGTCCCTTCCAACTCTGATAATCTGTAAAAATACCCCAGAAAGTCCAGTTGCCTCTTGAAAAAAGCATCTTTCAAATGTGAATTTGGGAAACTCTGGGAGACTATAGAAGACATAGAGGGCGTGGCATGTGGTACTCCATGGGTTCGTAAAGAGTAGGACACAACTGAAAAAAATAGTAAGGAAAATACTTGATTATACATGTAATAACAGCTGCAAGTATTGTTTATGCTCAAAATTGGAAAGCAGAGAAAATACCTTCGGAAGAAGAAGTAATTAAAAAAAATTTAGATTGTGCAGAAATGAATAGATTAACTTTATGATTAAGGATAGGGAAGAGTCAGAATATTTTAAGATATGGAATTATTTTTATTGTTGGTTGGAAAAGAGATATAAATGATTGATTTCATAATTATGTATAAAAACTTGATGGCTAGAATACGGTTATAGGAATGAATTGTTATAGTGGTTTGGATGAAGATCAAGATAGAAGAAAGTTTTGGAAGAAGAGCAAAAAGAATTGAAGAAGATAACATCGAGATGTCACAGGGAAGGGATGATCGATGTATTAAATGTTTGTCTGTCTTAAAAAGTAAAATTAAAATTAAAAAAAGAATAGGACACAACTTGGGGACTGAACAACAACACAGTTTATCGCAACTCTGGTTTTCTTTTTAAATAGCACCATTTTAAATTGCATCCTTAGCAAGATAAACCTACGGGTAAGGTTTGTAGCAAATCACACTTTCTCCCATTTTTTTCCCCTTTCTCAACAAAGATTCGCATCGAAGCCACTTTCCACTCGAATGTGACAAATAACAGGCTGGGGAGGAAGAACATATGCTCTGAGGTCACCGATGAGTTGATTTCCATTTAAAAAAAAACCCACCACCTTTTTTCCCCCAAAGCAGTAAAGGATGATAGGGAGAACGTAGTCAGGAAGGCGAAATGCGCCAAATAATAGAATTCATCTGGATTTTTTTTTTTTAATCTCGGAAAGCTCACGATTCAGAACAGATTAACACAGCTGTCCATAAAAAGAAGAACTCCTGACCTTGAATGGGACGTAAGGAGAAAGGAGACTGAGCAAGGTCAGCGGCTCAGATAATTAATAAAAAGTACTTCAACAAGCTTTTTTTTTCTTTAGAAAGAAGGGAAGAAATTTCTTGGAACCATCTGTAATCAATCTTTCCTCTCTCCCATTTCTCCTTCCCGAGTCTTCTCTTACACACCCAATCTTCTTTCTGGGAGGGTACGGAGAAAAATTTATGGCAGCTGTGCAATCCGATATATATCGATGCGGCTGCTTTAATGAGTCTTAGGCCATGTCTGCCTCCTAAACTGTCCCTTTGGAATTTGACCTGGAGCACTCCAGTCTCCCTACAATATAAATATTGGCTAAAAGCACACCCACATATAAAATACAGCTGGTCCTTGACTTAACAACCATTCGTTTAATGATCATTCAAAGTTACAACGGTACGGGAGGGAGGGAGGAAGGAGGGGCAGGAAGGAAGGGAAGGAGGGAGGAGAGAGGGAGGGACAGGGAGGGAAGGGAGAGAGGAAGGAAGGAGGGAGGGAGGGAGGAAGGAAGGAGGGACAGGAAGGAAGGGAGGGAAGGAGGGAGAAGGGAGGGAGGGAGGAAGGAAAGGAAGGGACCAGAGGGAGGGGCAGGTAGGGAGGGAGGAAGGACGGAAGGGAGGAAGGAGGGAGGGAGGGAGGAGGGACAGGAAGGGATGGAGGGAGGGAGGGAGGAGAGAGGGAGGGACAGGGTGGGAAGGGAAAGAGGAAAGAGGGAGGGAGGGAGGGAGGGAGGAAGGGAGGGAGGGAAGGAGGGAGAAGGGAGGGAGGGAGGAGGGACAGGAAGGGAGGGAGGGAGGAGGGATGGACAGGGAGGGAGGGAGGACGGAAGGAAAGGAAGGAAGGAGGAAGGAGCAGGAAGGGAGGAAGGAAGGAAAGAAAGAAGGAAGGAGAAACAAGAAGTGAGGGAGGGAGAGAGGAAAGAAGGAAAGAAGGAAGGAAGGGCAGGGAGTGAAGGAGGGAGAGAGGAAGGAAGAAGGAAGGAGGAAGGAACAGGAAGGAAGGGAGGAAGGAAGGAAGGAGGAAGGAACAGGAAGGGAGGAAGGAAGGAAAGAAAGAAGGAAAGAGAAACAGGAAGTGAGGGAGGGAGAGAGGAAAGAAGGAAAGAAGGAAGGAAGGGCAGGGAGGGAAGGAGGGAGAGAGGAAGGAAGAAGGAAGGAGGAAGGAACAGGAAGGAAGGGAGGAAGGAAGGAAAGGAAGGAAGGAGGAAGGAACAGGAATGGAAGAAGGAAGGAAAGAAAAAGGAAGGAGAGACGAAGTGAGGGAGGGAGAGAGGAAAGAAGGAAAGAAGGAAGGAAGGGCAGGGAGGGAAGGAGGGAGAGAGGAAGGAAGGAAAGAAGGAAGGAGGAAGGAAGAGGAAGGAAGAAAGGAAGGAAGGAAGGAAGGAAAACCACAGGGTCTCAACCACCATCCAAGTCCTTGCCAGTTTGCCGAAATGGCAGAAAATCAACGAAAGTGGGGACAACAGAGACCTCCGTGAAGTGTCGTTGCTCCACACGGCAGAAGACAGCCCGGAGAAGAAATGCCTCCAAAATCCCAAGTCAGGAGGACTCCACCTCAGTGATGGGATGGGACATGACACGTCCCTCCTAGCTCACCTCACCAGAGAGGGGGGAAAACCTACGGAGACAGAGCTCCTCAAGGAACCAAGTCCTACGAATGAAAGCTTGATGCACCTCTACGTGAACGCTCTGACATCTTTTCTCTTGAAGACCAGCTACGAACAAAAGAGGAAGCGAATGTTTTAGTCTCCATTATTCCATTAGGTTTCCAATTAAGCAAGGAAAGGCCGCAGCTTATCGTAATTTTGCAAATTTCAGCAATGCACAGCGGTTCTTAATCAGATTGGGATCTGGTCTCTAATGATATTAGGCTCCACCGTGGTGTCTCTCTAGCAGTTCTCCCTTCCAAGGATCACATCTGCAGCCCAGACACTCCCAACAAACCCAGACAGCCAAGGCTTCAGGAATAATGATGGTCTAAAGCAGTGGTCTTCAAACTTGGCAGCTTTAAGACGTGTGGACTTCAACTCCCAGAATTCTCCAGCCTGGCTGGAGAATTCTGGGAGTTGAAGTCCACACGTCTTAAAGCTGCCAAGTTTGAAGACCACCGGTCTAAACTTTGACGGACGGGAGCGGAGAAGAAGGGTGTGGCTTGCTTCCAGGGGTCGATCTAAGAATGAGATGGACAAATGGATCCAATGATAAGGTGAAGAGCAGCAGAAGGGAAGAAGCACCATGATCTGATTCATTCCCTCTCTCAGTTCAGCCCAGCCACGACGCATCTTTCAATCCAACACTCTGATGATGTTACCTTGCTGGGTCATGAGACGTCTGCAAGAAAACCACCAAGCTCAGAGAGCACCAAGGACCCCAACAGCTCCTCCTCCTCCTCCCTGCAATTCCCACTCCCTTCTACCACTGATGATGATGTTACCTAGTTGGGTAACGAAATGTTTGCAAGAAAACCATCAATGTCAGAAAGCACCAAGGACCGCACAGTTCTTCTACTTCTACTTCTACATCTACTTACTTCTACTTCTACTTACTTCTACTTCTACTTCTTCTACTTCTTCTACTTACTTCTACTTCTACTTCTTCTACTTCTACTTCTTCTACTTCTACTTCTTCTACTTCTACTACTTCTACTTCTATTCTACTTACTTCTACTTCTTCTACTTCTACTTCTACTTCTTCTACTTCTACTTACTTCTAGTTCTACTTACTTCTACTTCTTCTACTTCTACTTCTACTTACTTCTACTTCTACTTCTACTTCTTCTACTTCTAATTCTACTTCTTCTACATCTACTTACTTCTACTTCTAATTCTACTTCTTCTACATCTACTTACTTCTACTTCTAATTACTTCTACTTCTACTTACTTCTACGTCTACTTACTTCTACTTACTTCTACTTCTACTTCTACTTCTACTTCTTCTACATCTACTTACTTCTACTTCTAATTACTTCTACTTCTACTTACTTCTACTTACTTCTACTTCTACTTCTTCTACTTCTACTCCAAGCTCAGAGAGTACCAAGGACCCTCCATTTCAACCCTGAGCTACAAATATTCTCCTCTTATCAATTGTGCCCTTCCTCTCTGCAAACTCCACATTTCCTTCCAACCAGGGGTGAAATGCTACCGGTTCGCTCCGGTAGTAAAAAAAAAAAAAGCTACGATCTAACGATCACCTGTGCCGCATGGTTTATCTTTGCTAGAAAGCAGGATTTTAGCAAAGCTAAACTACGCGCCACAGCTGATCCCACCCCCCTTCGCTGTTCTACTTACCTTCCCAAGCCTCCTTTTGGTGTGCGTTTGGTGTGCAGCGCGCGGCCAGCGAACCGGTGGCGAACCAGTTCAGATTTCACCCCTGCTTCTAGCACTGATGACATTACCTAGCAGGGTCACAAAACATCTGCAAGGAAACCACCAAGCTCAGAGAGCACCAAAGATCCCTCGCTCCTTTCAACCCTGAGCTACAAATATTCTCTTCTATCCATCAAGCAACCCCCTCCTCTCTCCTTGGCAGCAACAGAATAATATATTTCATTCTTTCCATACTCCCCCTCCTCTCTTTCCACAATCTTCAAAACATCCTTTTACGGGTAGAGGTATGCAAATTTTTGGTGTATTCGGGTCTTTTCCCGTGTAAGATTGAGAGTATCTTGGCGACGTTTCGACGAGGTCTCACTCGTCATCTTCAGGCTGGTGTCTTCGGCTTCGTGCTTGTGCGAGGAAAGCGTGATCGGAGCTGCCGTCTCTCTATAAATACTGGTGGGGAGGTGTGAGGTGCTGGCTTTGTTGCTGTGGGCGAACTGTAAGCAAACTGACACAGGCCATCAACACATGGCAAGACCTCAAACTCGGAGCCAAACCAAAGCCCGTGATGTGGCATCCCAGCCATCTGCTCAGGACATTACATCAAAAAAACTCAGGATATCACAATACTAGAACTCAGGATGTTAACACACAGCCCATTATTTTATTTTTATTTTTTATTTTACTTCAAATTTATATATCGCCCTTCTCCCTAGGGACTCAGGGCGGTGCACAGCCAAATAAAAACACATAAATACATAATACATAGATTAAGAACAGATTAAAAGGAAATATCTCAATTTGGCCCCAAATTTAAAAAGACAAATTACCCAAGTCGTTAAAACACAAAAGACTAATAGGCACACATCAAGGACCTCACCCACACAGGATGTTACGAAACAGCTGACTAATCTGCAAACATCAACCAAGACATTGGAGCGGAGTGAAAATTGATAGATATTACTTGGACTTTCTGTTCTTGCAACACAACGTAGTAAGTCATCGACGGGGGGGAAAAAGGGGGGTTCGGAGATTTGGGCAGTTTGAGTTCAAGGGGGCTCATTTCAGCCTTTCCAAGATAGGGGGACTTCTGTTCTTCCCCCCCCACACACACTCGAAGAATTGAGATAGAGATTGTGAAGCCACAATTTATACATCCCCCCCTTTTTTTAAAAAAAAATAAATAAAAAGGAAAAGAAACACAACTGCCACTCTTTACAGGAAAAGAGACAGGCATATCCTGTGGCATTCTGTTCGCCTGAAGTTCCAGACTTTACACAATGTTGTTGTTGTTGTTTTTTAAAAAAAAAAATCCCTTGAGTGTTTCTTTTGGAGTTTTCGAAAAGAATGTGATTGGCAGAACGCTGAAAGTTGCAAAAATCAGCTGGGAAGCAGCCGCTCGAGAGAGGAATGCAGGCAATCCTTGGCTTACGACCCCACAATTGAGCCAGACATTCCCGCTGCTAAACGAGGCTGTTTTAAGCGGGTTGGGCCCCATTTTGCAACGTTTTGGTTGCAGTTGTTAAGTGAATCATTGCAATTATTAAGGGAATTACATGGTCACTAAGGGAATTCGGTTGCCCCCACGCTCCGACCTGTTGGAAGCCAGTTGGGAAAGTTAAAAAAAAACAGGGATCATAATGCGACTGTCATAAATACGAGTCAGTTGCCAAGCGGCTGAATTTTGATCACATGACCACGGGGGATGCTAAAAGGGTCATAAGTGTGAAACATGGTCGTTAAGTCACTTTTTTCAGTGCCGTTGTGACTTCGAACGGTTGAAATGAGGGGTCCTTGGTGCTCTCTAAGCTTGGTTGTTTTCTCGCAGGCGTTTCATGACCCAACTAGGTAACCTCATCAGTATCAGGTAACAGTAACAGAGTTGGAAGGGACCTGGGAGGTCATCTAGTCCAACCCCCTGCTGACGCAGGAGACCTGTATCAATAAAGGAGAATCTCTGTAACTGTTCTGCCCCAGCTACAGACCCCAAAGAACGCAGCACACACAAACTCTATACAAAGCTTATTTTACTCAAATAATTTCAGTCTTATCAAAGGCTGTTAATAAACTGTCTTAACAGCCTACCAGAATTCTAAGATAAAGTAATCACAGTCTTACTAGAGTTGGCAGAAAGCCCAGAAGCAATTTTGCAGAGAATCCAGACGCGAAGGAGATTGAATTAAAGTTGTTCCCTACAACTTGCTGCAATCGGCGTTCCTCCTTAAATAGACTAAGGGAGTGGCCAATTAGCCTCAAGCCTTACTCTCGAGGAGACCTTCTCCTGAGGAGCCACTCCTGCCACTTCTGCGCACCTGTGCATTGAGAAGAGGTTCCTCCTCTTTGTCCTCCTCATTTAAAAGAGCTTCTGGAGGTTCTGAAGGCCCTGGCTGAATCCCTACCTCTGGCACCACATCTTCTCCAGCCTCCTCACTGTCCGACTCGAGCGCCAGCTGCACAGGCTCCTGGCGCAGCACCACACCAGCCTCCTCATTGTCGGAATCAGCCTCTAGCTGCACAGGCCGCTGACGGGCCACAACAATAGCTCAGGGTTGAAATGAGGAAACCTTGGTGCCCTGTGAGCTTGCTTGTTTTCTTGTAGATGTTTCATTACCAAACTAGGTAATGTCATCAGTGCTAGTAATTAACACTGATGATATTACCTCGTTTGGGTAATGAAATGACTGCAAGAAAACAACCAAGTTCAGAGGGCACCCAGGACACCTCAAAATCCATTTTCAAACTCAACAACACTTTCCTACAACTGCTTGTGCCCCGAAGGATAACAACAGTTAAAATCTGGAAAACCTATCTTTCTCCATGTACCCTGTTTCCCTGAAAATAAGACCTCCCCTGATAATAAACCCAATCGGGCTTTTGAGCGCATACGCTAAAATAAGCCTCCTCCCGAAAATAAGCCCTCCCCGAAAATATTTAAACGCAGATCTGGAAATTTATTTATTTATTTATTTATTAATTAAATTTGTATACCGCCCTACTCCCGAAGGACTCAGGGCGGTGAACAGCCATGGAATAAAACATATAAATACAAAATTTAAAATAGATTAAAACGAAATTAAATAATTTGGCTATCAGGTAAGACGGCAAGAGGAGTTCCGTCTTGCTCCACGCGCCCCAAAATAATAAGATCTCCCCGAAAATAAGGCCAAGCGCTTATCTCGGGGTTCAAAAAAATATAAGACAGGGTCTTATTTTTAGGGAAACACGCTAACTCGGGAAATCCTTAATTGCTCGGAAAAACAAGTTTCTGAACACCGAAGACATTTTTTTCATAGGAGTAGTTAGTCCCTGAGTAAGCTGATTTCAAATGTACTATTATCGGACAATTTTACGTCTTCTGAAGCAGCAAAAATGAAGACCAAGCAAAAAAAAAAAAAAGCACTTTTAAGAAACACTGTAAAATTCAACTAGCATAGATTTTTTTTAAAAAAAATAAAAAGGATTATCTGTTTCTCATTCTAATATGCTGACAGGGTTTTTTTTTTAAAATCATGACTGTCATCATTCCTGGGTTTACAAACTATTACCTTGCTTAGTTCCCATCTGTTCTACGTTACAAACAGAGTCCTCTCGTTCGGCCGGCTGCTCTTGGTTCCACCGACATTATTAAAAACTCGTTTCGTCAAAATTAAGGGGTAATTTAGCACAGGAGAAATGCAGGACTTGCTGAAAGGACAAACTTTTTGGGAATGTGGGTTTACAGTAGCGGCCAAAATTGCGGAAACCTTTTGGGAAAAGTGTATTTTTGAGGTTTGATGGCTAATAACACCACTTTTTTGGGGGGAGTTTCAAGATAATCCTATTCCACTGCTGGGAATAGCCCAGACCTTCACCCAATTGAAAATCTATGGCGCCGACTAAAGAAACTGGTTAGTCAGAAGCGACCCAGCAATAAAACCCAGTTAATAGAAGCCATCATTCAATCTTGGTTTCACATAACGGCTGCAGAACTAAAAGACTTGGTTCACTCCATGGGAAGACGTTGTAAGGCCGTCATTCATGCTAAAGGTTACCCAACTAAGGATTAACTGACATGGGGATCATTTTTGCATATCTCGTTTTTTCTATGGTAATCATTTTTGTATATCTCATTTTTTCCTACATGTTTCATTTTCTTCTTTATACCGTCACTGCTATTCTAACAGCAAATCCTTCATAAAAGTTATTGCATTACATTCTTGATTCAATTATCTTTCCAACGATATAAAATTTTATGGTACTACTCCAAAATAAAAGTGGTGTTATTAGCTAGTTTTAGAAAATACACCTTTTCCCAAACGGTTTCAACAATTTTGGCCACAACTGTATATCACAAACTGCTTCACGTTCCTTTGTTCATGGCAACAAGGTCATGCATCTTACGAACATCTGGCTGGGCTCCACATCAGGGAGAGGAAAGCCACGGTCAAAGTTCGCTAAAGCAAAATGTTATTTATTTGCATCTAAGTTTATTTTAAATTATTGATTTTCGTCCCATGTTAAGATAGAGGAAGTCAATACAAGTAGTCCTGAACTTGCAACGGTTCATTTAGTGACTGTCCAAAGTTACAACGGCAATGGAAAAAGTGACTTACGACCGTTTTTTCACACTTACGACTGTTAGAGCATCCCCATGAACAAACGATCAAAATTCAGATGTTTGGCATCTTTTAATAAAGGGTGACATGATTAAAAGTTAAAATAAGAAAGAGAAATAAGAGAAGGGGGAATATTAGTGTATATACTTTTATATCATAAAAGAAAAGTAGTAACAAGAGGAAACATGGAATAATTTTTAGCTTTTTTTTTTAGCTTTTTAAATTGTCAATGGGTTTTAGTTTGAATGTTTTAAATTTTGGGCCAAAGTCATATAATTCTTTTAAAAATTTTAAATTTTGTATTGGTATGTGTTTTAGTTCTGGCTGTGCACCGCCCTGAGTCCACTTGGAGAAGGGCGGGATATAAATCGAATAAATAAATAAATGAATGAATGAATGAATGAATAAATGACAGACTGCAACTTCATATAAACGTGTATCATTATTAGAAATATATAAGTTGATTGAATGTAATAGCTATGATTAATTCTACTAGTTTTATTTGTATTAGAATGTATGACGCCCAGAGCCCCCCTGTTCGCGCATTGATATGTTTGTTAAAAAATAATAAAAAATAAAAAACTTTATTTAAAAAAAAAATTCAGATGTTTGGCAACTGACTCATATTTATGACGGGGTCACATGATCTCATTTTACGACCTTCTGATGAGCAAAGTCAGTGGGGAAGCCAAATTCCCTTCACAACCGTATTGCTCATTGAAGAACTGCAGTGATTCACTTCACAAATGTGGCAAAAAAAGTCGTAAAATGGGGCAAAACTTCACTTAACGAATGCCTCATTTAACAACAGAAATGTTGGGCTCCATTGCGGTCGTAA
>JAKOOJ010000041.1:2856602-2934102 GCA_022577455.1 Arizona elegans | reverse complement strand
TTATTTTATTTTATTTTATTTTATTTTATTTTATTATTTTATTTTATTTTATTTTATTTTATTTTATTTTATTTTATTTTATTTTATTTTATTTTATTTTATTTTATTTTATTTTAATTTTATTTTATTTTATTTTATTTTATTTTATTTTATTTTATTTTATTTTATTTTATTTTATTTTATTTTATTATTTTATTTTATTTTATTTTATTTTATTTTATTTTATTTTATTTTATTTTATTTTATTTTATTTATTTTATTTTATTTTATTTTATTTTATTTTATTTTATTTTATTTTATTTTATTTTATTTTATTTTATTTTATTTTATTTTATTTTATTATTTTATTTTATTTTATTTTATTTTATTTTATTTTATTTTATTATTTTATTTTATTTTATTTTATTTTATTTTATTTTATTTTATTTTATTTTATTTTATTTTATTTTATTTTATTTTATTTTATTTTATTTTATTTTATTTTATTTTATTATTTTATTTTATTATTTTATTTTATTTTATTTTATTATTTTATTTTATTATTTTATTTTATTTTATTTTATTTTATTTTATTTTATTTTATTTTATTTTATTTTATTTTATTTTATTTTATTTTATTTTATTTTATTTTATTTTATTATTTTATTTTATTATTTTATTTTATTTTATTTTATTATTTTATTTTATTTTATTTTATTTTATTTTATTTTATTATTTTATTTTATTTTATTTTATTTTATTTTATTTTATTTTATTTTATTTTATTTTATTTTATTTTATTTTATTTTATTTTATTTTATTTTATTTTATTTTATTTTATTATTTTATTTTATTATTTTATTTTATTATTTTATTTTATTTTATTTTATTTTATTTTATTTTATTTTATTTTATTTTATTTTATTTTATTTTATTTTATTTTATTTTATTTTATTTTATTTTATTTTATTTTATTTTATTTTATTTTATTTTATTTTATTTTATTTTATTATTTTATTTTATTTTATTTTATTTTATTTTATTTTATTTTATTATTTTATTTTATTTTATTTTATTTTATTTTATTTTATTTTATTTTATTTTATTTTATTTTATTTTATTTTATTTTATTATTTTATTTTATTTTATTTTATTTTATTTTATTTTATTTTATTTTATTTTATTTTATTTTATTTTTTTATTTTATTTTATTTTATTTTATTTTATTTTATTTTATTTTATTTTATTTTATTTTATTTTATTTTATTTTATTATTTTATTTTATTTTATTTTATTTTATTTTATTTTATTTTATTTTATTTTATTTTATTTTATTTTATTTTATTTTATTTTATTTTATTTTATTTTATTATTTTATTTTATTTTATTTTATTTTATTTTATTTTATTTTATTTTATTTTATTTTATTTTATTTTATTTTATTTTATTTTATTTTATTTTATTTTATTTTATTATTTTATTTTATTTTATTTTATTTTATTTTATTTATTTTATTTCTATACCGCCCTTCTCCCGAAGGATTCAGGGTGGTGTACAGCCTGATTAAAAGCACAAAGACAAACAAAATTTTAAAATAATTAAAATTATTAAATGACAGGCCCGATTTATAAAACCCCAAATTTAAAATCCCATATTTAAAAACCAATTAAAATCTTTACATTGATAGCCCAGCCTGGCAGAAAAACAAGGTTTTGAGGGCACAGCGAAATACACGGAGATCAGAGATCTTACGAATTTCTGGGGGCAGTTTGTTCCAAAGGGCAGGGGCTCCCACAGAGAAGGTCCTCCCCCTGGGTGTCACCAGCCGACATAACTTGGCCGATGGCACCCTGAAGAGACCCTCTCTGTGGGAGCAGACTGGCCGGTGGGAGGCTACTGGTGGCAGAAGACGGTCTCGAAGGTATCCAGGTCCTGAGCCATGGAGCGCTTTAAAGGTGATAACCAGTACCTTGAATCGCACCCGGAAGATCACTGGGAGCCAGTCCAGCTCGCGCAGGAGGGGTGTCACGTGGGCACAACGAGTTGCACCCATAACCACCTGCGCGGCCGCATTCTGGACCAGTTGGAGCCTCCGGGTGCTTTTCCAGGGGAGCCCCATGTAGAGAGCATTGCATATATATGATGCTTAGTCCCAAAGAGATTCCCCCCCCCAAAAAAAGGCAACTGGATTTTCTTGAGGAAGTCCAGTTGCTCTTTGGGACAACCATGACATGGATGATTGACAGTCTCCACAGACATAGGATGCTTAGGGTTAGAGACAGGGTTGGGTTTCACAACTTTACCACTGGTTTGCTGTGCGTCCGTGCTTGCATCCGGCCTTCCGTGCAGGCGCTTTGCTTGCTCGCTCAGCTTCCGCGCACGCGCCCGGCCCCATAAATGGCCTAAATAGCATGATATGGAGCTGGGGCGGGTGAATGGGCTCACCCACTGCGATCGCCGCTACCAATTCACCTGAACTGGTGCGAACCGGCTGAATCCCACCTCTGGTTAGAGAGAAAAGTCAGACTTTTCACCAGTACGAGTCCCATCAGCTAGAGCCGTAAATGAGAGAGGTCACCGTTTCCCTCTTTTGTGGACCCAGAAAGATGTTCTACCAAACAGACAAATAGCTGAAGAACACGCTTAGGAACGAGAAAGGAGAGAGAGAGAAAATACAATGTTGGCTTGGCCCCCTTTGGATCAAAATCTGGCCCGTTTCGATCAAACTTAAAAACGTCACAAGGAGATTTTAGTTGCTCAGCCTGGTCGTGTTTACACGAGGGAGGGAGAGAGAAATGTTTCCTAATGTGTAAAAAGCAGGATGGCTGAACAAACGGAAGGATCATGCTGTCCAAACTCCAAATGAGAACTGACAGGATCTTCACTGAAGGGCAATCTTGTGTCGGAATGGATCAAAACAAACTTCTCCCCTCCCCCATCTCTCTCTGGGATGGGAAAGACACCAGGTCGTTCTGTTTAGCCATTAACCCATCTGCAAATTCTGTAAGGCATCTCTAACAAAGCATTCATTCTCTTCTCTTTGTCTGAAATGGTCTAGGCTAGGGACATGATGGTGAACCTATGACACGCGTGCCAGAGGTGGCACACATAGCCATATCGGTGGGCATGCGAGCTCAGCTCCATCATGGGCCTTCTGGGCCCACCAGAAGCAGGGAAAAAGGCTGTTTCCTGCCTCTGGAGGGCCTGAGGGGTGGTGGGGAAGACCCATTTTTTTCTCTCTCCCCAGGTTCCAGAGCCTTTCTAGGAGTCTGGGGAGGGCGAAAACGGCCTCCCCCCGCTCCTGGTACACGATGGCAAAAAGGTTAGCCATTACTGGTCTAGGGTTTTCTGCCTGAGCAGGGGGTTGGACTAGAAGACCTCCAAAGTCCCTTCCAACTCTCCTCTCTTCTCCTCTTCTATTATTTCTATTTTATTCTAAATATTCTATTCCAGGGTTCTGCAACCTTAAACACTCAAAGAGCTATTTGGACACATTTCACACAGAAAAGAAAACACCGGGAGCCACAAAACCCTTCCAGTGCCTGACTATTTTGGCCACAAAACTTTTCTTTTCTTGGGTTTTATCCATGGTTGGCCTACCGGGGTTTGAAAAGCTCAATAAATCACGTGCCAGCGAATGTCGCACATTGGCGATTGTGACGCATATTTTGAGTGACAGACAGCCGCAGCAGAGGTGTGAAAGTGCCACAGGCGGCTCCAGAGCTGTAGGTTGCTGACTCCTGTTCTATTCTATTAATTATTCTATATTCTATTCTATCCTATCCTATCCTATCCTATCCTATCCTATCCTATCCTATCCTATCCTATCCTATCCTTATTTTCCTCTCCTCTTTTCTTCTCCTCTCCTCTCCTCTATTCTGTTCCATCTTGTCCCATATTCTATTCCTATTCCTATTCCTATTCCTATTCCTATTCCTATTCCTATTCTATCCTATCCTATCCTATCCTATCCTACTCTACTCTATGTCAAGCTTATAGGACATTTCAACATTGCAACTCTTCTGTCCTTCACGCAAACGAATAATATCTGGAGAATATTACATCATAAAGTCTGTCTTCCAAGAAATAAAAAAGAGTATTCTAATCTTACCAGTACATTTACTGCAGATTCAGAAATCATCCGGGAAAAGGTTACCCAAACTATAAAATAATTTTTCAGTGTTGTTTCAACCAAAATTGCCATTCCCTACCTAGCGATATTAAAAAAAAAAAAGTGTCATTTAATTGAGATAACTTCAGCCACTCTTTCGGTTATTTTTATTCCAGAATGTTACCCATTTGTGTGGTTTGTTTTAAAAGTAAAAAAAAAGAAGAAGAAGTTTAAGGGAAGAAAGGAAAAGAAAAACTCACCTGATCGTATACAGGGAATACAGGAGGCCATTCATTCAAAACCAAAATATATGAAAGGAAGTTGATGATTCCTTAACTCATAAAAAGAAATAGCTGGAAGGCTGTGAAACCTGAAAATCTGGCTTCGGGGCTTTACCTTCCCAGGAAAAAGCAATTTATAAAATAAAAGTTACACAAAACAGAACAGGAGCAATTTAAGCCGGTTTAACTTTGCAACTTTGCAAGAAGTTAATCTAACCACGAGAAACTTCTTTGCAGAGCCTGATGATCCCGGATCTACACACCTTCCGCCGCGCTCTTAAGACCTTTTTATTTCACCAGGCTGGTCTGGCCTAACCTTTCCCATTCCTTTTTAATGTAAATTTTAATGTAAATTTTAATTTGTTCTTAACCTGGGGTTTTAAATTTGTCTTGGGCTAAATTGATTTAATTCGATTTTACTTCTGCTCTTAATTTTTGTATTTTACGTGTTTTATTCTGTGCCTGTTCAGCGCCCTGAGTCCTTCGGGAGTAGGGCGGTATACAAATTAAATAAAATGAAAATGAAATGAAAATGATGTGAACTTTAAAAAAGCAGCTCATGATTTATTTAAGCCTACAGTACCTGTTCCTTGAAATCGTGAACTAACGTCAGTAGGTTTGAGATAAACATTTTTTTCTACAGGGCCACAGAGACGGTTGAAATTATGAAAAACAGTCATAACTCACATGTTTTGGCACCGTCGTAACTTTGAAACGTCATTAAACAAACGGTTGTAAGTCGGGGACTACCCGTATTGTACAATTCAAGGTATTCACTGTGTGTGTGTTTCCTCTTATAGACCACAATTTGTGCCACAAAATATTAAATGCCTTTTTCGGCTCAAACTATTATGCTTTAAATCGGAAGGGTTGATAATTGTGCATAATACGTTACCATGGATTTGTCATTGCGCCCAAGAACACATCATGTGTGCCAATCCCAGGGCCACAAAGAAAGACCACAACTGATGAGGAGAGGAGAAACAAAAGGTTTGAGGAAAGCAGAAACATATTCTATTTTCTCCTCCCTTAATTTTAAGGCCACGATTTTAAGAAGGCACACTGGAAATCAGAATTTAAGACATGAAGAGTGGAAATCGCAGCCGATGGCTGATATTCCAGTTGCAAACTCTTTATGTAAAAAAATAAAAATAAATTAAAATCCTCTCCAAATTCTCATCTCATTCTCCCCCCAAAAAACCAACAAAAGCATCACTAATATCTCTCTTTTAAGGATAACTAGTATTCCTTTGTTCATTGGTTTCTAATAGATGAAAGTATTTGTAGCTCAGGGTTGAAATGAGCGGTCCTGTGTACTCGCTGAGCTTCGTTGTTTTCTTGCAAACATTATGACCCAATGAAGGACTAGCTAGGACAGGGGTCTGCAACCTTAAACACTCAAAGAGCCATTTGGACCCGTTTCCCACAGAAAAGAAAACACCGGGAGCCACAAAACCTGGGTAGGCGTGGCCAACTCGATGTCACTCACTTCCACCAGTCACATGACACCGCCCCTAGCCACGCCTACCCAGACGGTCATTAGGGCAGAGAACCAGTTGTTAAAAAACACCTTGTCAAAATCCTTTTGACATATCTCTCTCCCCCTCCCTCCCTCCCTCTCTCCCCCCCTCTCCCTCTCTCTCTGTATCTCTCTATATATATATCTCTCCCCCTCTCTCTCTGTATCTGTCTCTGCCCTGGCCGCTTCTCCATCTCCCACCGTTGCCCTTACCTTCTTAGGCCAGGCAAGGAGTGACTAGGAGGGGTGGGATCATCTGACAGGGAGCCACAGCAGAGGGCCCAAAGAGCCGCATGCGGCTCCAGAGCCGCAGGTTGCTGACCCCTGAGCTAGGTGTACTGATGATTTTTTTTTTTTTAATTTGATTTATATGCCGCCCTTCTCCGGAGACTCAGGGCGGCTTACAATGCGTTAAGCAATTGCCTTCATACTTTTGTATATTTTATACAAAGTCAGCTTATTGCCCCCACAAACTGGGTCCTCATTTCACCTACCTTAGAAAGGATGGAAGGCTGAGTCAACCTTGAGCCTTGGAGAGATTCGAACCAGCAGAAATTGCAGGCAGCTGTGTTAATGACAGGGTGCATCAAACCACTGTACTATCAAGGCTCTTTATTATTACCTAGTTGGGTAATGAAACGTCTGCAAGAAAGCAAGAAAGCTCAGAGAGCGCCAAGTTCCCATAGTTACTGGTTTCTATTTCCCTCTCATTCCAGTTCTTTATGGAAGCAAGATCTCAGTAACAATATTTTGCCAGCCAACACAAAGATAATCCCGATAGTTACCAAACTTTTTTTTTTTAATTTGATTTATATGCCGCCCTTCTCCGGAGACTCAGAGCGGCTTACAATGTGCTCAGCAATAGCCTTCATCCTTTTATATATTTTATACAAAATCAGCTTATTGCCCCCACAATCTGGGTCCTCAATTTACCTACCTTAGAAAGGATGGAAGGCTGAGTCAACCTTGAGCCTTGGTGAGATTCGAACCTGCAGTAAACTATCTACCAACAAGCAGGTTCATCTTTGATGCTTCTAACTCAACAATATCACTCACACGGGATTAAGCAGCCTTAGAAGAGTTACTCACTCTGCACATGGACATCTGTCCTGTAGTTTAAACCATGTAGAGAGGAACATAATTCCTTTTATCTACCACAGTGGATTTTTTTGGGAAAACCAGAATCACACAATTGATCGTACTATCAAGTATTAAGACTGGCAAAAATTGGTTCTCTCCCGGGTACTAACATCAAAGGCAGGATATCACTATGGCATCGCTTCCCTGCAGAAGAACTGAGACCACCAAGCCATGTCTTCTTTCTACTTTCTAACCCAGGAGTCGGCAACCCGCGGCTCTGGAGCCGCATGTGGCTCTTTCATCCCTCTGCTGCGGCTCCCTGTTGCTGATCGCCTCCACAATTGATAGGGCTTTCGGTTAGGACAGGTAGCGGAAAAAGGATGCCGAGCTAGGAGGAGACTCTATGGTGGGGGAACCGGACTTCCAGTTGGCTCCAGAATTGAAAGGGGGGCTTCCGGTTAGGACCTTTGTGGCTCTTGGAGTGTTTAAAGTTGCCGACTCCTGTTCTAACTTTTAGGTGCAAGCTAGTAGATGATTACTAGTACGAGCACAGTGGCTCATTGGCTAAGACGCTGAAACAGTCGACCAAAAGGTCAGCAGTTTAGCGGTTCGAAACCCTTCGTGCTGCACAGGGAGTGAGCTCCCGTGACTTGTCCCAGCTTCTGCCAACCTAGCAGTTCGAAAGCAGGTAAAAAATGCAAGTAGAAAAATAGGGACCACCTTTGGTGGGAAGGGAACAGCATTCCGTGCGCCTTTGGTGTTGAGTCATGCCAGCCATATGACCATGAAGACATCTTCGGACAGCGCTGGCTCTTCGGCTTTGAAACGGAGATGAGCACCGCCCCCTAGAGTCAGGAACGACTAGCACGTATGTGCGAGGGGAACCTTTACCTTTACCTTTAGTAGATGAATGAGAAACCTTTTTTTAAAAAAAAAATTGATTTCTATGCCGCCCTTCTCCGGAGACTCAGGGCGGCTTACAATGCACTAAGCAATAGCCTTCATCCTTTTGTATATTTATACAAAGTCAGCTTATTGCCCCCACAAACTGGGTCCTCAATTTACCTACCTTAGAAAGGATGGAAGGCTGAGTCAACCTTGAGCCTGGCGAGATTCGAACCTGCAGTAATTGCAGGCAGCTGGTCTTAATAACAGGGTGCTTTAGACCACTGTACTACCAAGGCTGTATTCCCACTAGGGTTTTCTGCTTGGGCAAGGGGTTGGACTAGAAGACCTCCCGGGGTCCTTCTTTCCTTCTTAGTTTCGTCTTTGCCAGGCTGCAGTTTACTTTCTTGGATCTCACCCAACTTTATACATAGATCAGGCAAAGAAGTCTACAGATTGATTCACCCACTGCAACAAACTGGATCATGGCCCAGATTTTAATGGCATAACCTGCTTCCCACAGTAAGCTGAGAGTATTCACTGAGAGAGCGATAATGGGTAAGTAGATTATGGCATGGGGATTATTTTCTGATTACTGAAAAGCACAAGAAGGGGAATGACAGGTCTGCATAACACAAACTTCAATTACAATGTACAATTGCCATAACGGAATAACAAGAGTTGGAAGGGACCTTGGAGGTCTTCTAGTCCAGCCCCCTGCTCAAGCAGGAGATCCTATATCATTTCAGACAAATGGCTGTCCAATCTCTTCTTAAAAACCTCCAGTGATGGCGCACCCACAACTTCTGGTGGCAAGGAGTTCCACTGCTTAATTGTTCTCCCTGTCAGGAAATTCCTCCTTAGTTCTAGGTTGCTTCTCTCCTTGATTAGTTTCCATCCTTGAATGGTTTGGAGAATAGTTTGACCTCCACATCTTTGGGGCTGCCCCTCAAATATTGGAAGACTGCTATCATGTCTCCCCTAGTCCTTCTTTTCACTAGACTAATCCTACCCAATTCCTGCAACCGTTCTTCATACATTTTGGCTTCCAGCCCCCTAATCATTTTCGCTGCTCTTCGGTGGGCACATGTCGTTAAAAGAGAACCAATCAATTATTTGTGAATAAATATTCTGATCAAAGAAAACCCCACCGTGGGAAAAACACAAGAGACTACAGAGTTATGGCCGGGTTAATTCTATCATCAAAAACATCCTTTATTTATTATTTACCATGTTAGATAAGGCATCACCGTATCACGTTGGGAAAAAGTATATAAACGTTGTGACAGAAAGCGTCAAGGGAATATAAGAAAAGGCTCAGCGGGATTTTCCAACAGATTGCACTTACTGCTTCATCTTTAAGTGATCAGATTTCGTCAGAGCACTTTTAATACCATCCTTTATTAATTAACCATCTGTTTGACAATATGTGAAAACCAGAACAATCCAAATCAGACCTCTAAATAACTTCCATTATTACTTCATATAAAATATTCCCCGGTAATTAATTCTTAATGTGGTTGTTATAATACCAAACTTTTGTCCATTTTTTTTGTAGCGAGTTTTATCTGGTTACTAAGAAGATTAAGAGAGGAATTTTGATCTTCTCCCAATTATTGTTCTTGTGCCGCTACATTTTTAAGGGGGTAGGGAACCTACTAAGAAAACCAACAATCTAGAAGTTGTATATTTCCACCCACAAGGCTTTTTCTTCTGTCGTTTTTAATTGTGGGAAAGGTTTAGGATTCGTGGAAAACACCAGTTTAAGAAGATGGCCAAGAATGAAAGATCTTTGAAGGTGAAGGTTCCCCTCACACATGCGTGCTAGTTGTTCCCGACTCTAGGGGGCAGTGCTCATCTCTGTTTCAAAGCCGAAGAGTCAGCGCTGTCCGAAGACGTCTCCGTGGTCATGTGGCCAGCATGACTCAATGCCAAAGGCGCACAGAACGCTGTTCCCTTCCCACCAAAGGTGGTCCCTATTTTTCTACTTGCATTTTTAACCTGCTTTTGAACTGCTAGGTTGGCAGAAGCTGGGACAAGAAACAGGAGCTCACCCCATCATGCGGCACTAGGGATTCGAACCGCTGAACTGCCGACCTTTCGATCAACAAGCTCAGCGTCTTCGCCACTGAGCCACCGCATCCCACAGCCCATAGTAGAAATAAATTGGAAACAGAAGTCTAAATCTCCAGAGTAGGAGCACCTATAACTTCTGGAGGCAAGTCATTCCACTAAGCGAGACATTCCACAAATGTCTCACTTAGCAACATCAATTTTGGAAACAATTGTGTTTGTGGAACTTGAAAAACTACCCAGAGTAACTGAATGAATTCAGCAGGGTTATGAAATCAGAAATCATTTCCCGATTCACACTCACAGCCTCCCTTACAATACGTGGTCGAAATTCGAGCGCCTGGCTCACATTTTTTGTGTTGTGTGTTTAAAAAGGCTGCAGCATCCTGGGGGTTGGGGGGTGTCATGCGATCGTCATTTGTCTCAGGAATAAGAACTGAGCTGAAGCTTGCTGTATGCTTTATCCCAAAGTGTAAAGACTCCAGCAGATAAGCTCGGTTGCAGCTGGATATGAACCGTCTCTTTACAACTTCATCGCTTCTTCTGGTCTCTTCTAGTGTCAAACTGATTTCGCTTTTCCAGTTTTATTCTCTGTGCTTCTTTTCTTCTTTTGTGCGTCTTCTCTGGTAATATTGTACTGCAAACTAGGGCGTACAAAACCTTTGCTAGACCAATTCTCGAATACAGCTCGTCTGCCTGGAATCCGCACTGGATATCGGACATTAATACAATTGAGCAAGTCCAGAGTATTTCACGAGAAGAGACCTCCACTCCTCTGCTCACAATAGAATACCTTATGCCACCAGGCTTGAAATTTTGGCCTTGGACAACTTAGATCTATGCTGCCTCAGGTCTGACCTAAGCATAGTACACAAAATTATCTGCTACAACGTCCTACCTGTCAATGACTACTTCAGCTTCAACCACAACAATACATGAGCACACAATAGATACAAACTCAAGGTAAACCTCACCAGAGTCAATTGCAGGAAATACGACTTCAGCAACAGAGTGGTCAATGCCTGGAATGCACTACCTGACTCTGTGGTTTCATCCCCAAACCCCCCAAAATTTCACCTTAGACTGTCTACTGTTGACCTCACCCCATTCCTAAGAGGTCTGTAAGGGGCGTGCATAAGTGCACCAGCGTACCTACCGTCCCAGTCCTAATATTCCTTTTTTACTCTTATGCTTTTTATGTATTCAAATTATATTTATATTTATATCTGTTATCTTATACATGCTTGACAAACTAAATAAATAAAATCTTTAAGCCTGGAAACATGGATTGTCTCTGTCCCTGCACCTTTTTTTAAAGAGCTGAATGCTTCAGAAGATAAAATATTGGCCTTCAGTGGAAGATAAATGAAATAAAAGGAAGGAAACAGAATGAAGGACGGAAGGCAGGTTTATAGGGTTATTTTCCGCAAAGCACCTTTGCGCAAGCCAAGCACTTTTCTGCAAAACATTTAAAGCTTTTTCAAGGACCGCACAGCTTATCTGTGAAAGCTGGACCATAAGGAAGGCTGAGCACCAAAGAATGGAGGCCTTTGAACTCTGGTGCTGGAGAAGACTTCTGCGAGTCCCTTGGACTGCAAGGCCTTCCAACCGGTCAGTCCTAGAGGAGGTCAACCCTCATTGCTCTTTAGAAGGCCAGATCCTGAAGATGCAACTCAAATCCTTTGGCCACCTAATGAGAAGTAAGGACTCCCTGGAGAAGAGCCTAATGTTGGGAACAATTGAGGGCAAAAGAAGAAGGGGGCGGCAGAGAATGAGGTGGCTGGACGGAGTCACTGAAGCAGTTGGCGTGAGCTTCAATGGACTTCAGAAGATGGTCGAGGACAGGAAGGCCTGGAGGAACGTTGTCCATGGGGTCACGATGGGTTGGACACAACTTCTCAACTAACAACAACAAGAACTCTTCAAAGGAAGACTGGCAGACCCATCTGTACTCAACCTAAATGCGTTTGGTTGTAAGTCAGCTGCCCTTCATCCCTTTACATTCACTGATAAATATCCCTACCATAACAACTGCGCAACACAACCTTTTATACATTCTCCTCCAACATGAGACCTGCTGAACTCTTGAGCATTAATGCCCGGTAAATATTTCCAGTTGGACTTAAAAAGCAATTCAACCAATGAGAAAGTAAATTCTCCTGATCCGCTTTAGAAAAATACTCTATAATCCCGAGCAGTAAAAATGCTAAGTGGGTAAAAGTAAACTCAACTCGACGGTTGCGATTTGAAGTATGAAGAGCAACACACAGTTTCGTAGCTTTTCTGCCTCCCCGCCTCCGAATTCCTTCCAAGCGTATCTGATTTTTCTTTTTTTTCCAGCAACCAAGCTTTCAACTTTTATTTTACTTTTACTTTTATTTGATTTATATACTGCCCTACTCCCGAAGGACTCAGGGCGGTGAACAGCCAACCAATAAAATACAAATATACAAAATTTAAAAAGCAGAAATAAAATCAAATTAAATAGTTTGGCCCAGACAAATTAAACCCCAATCAATTTAAAACAAATTTAAACTTTGAGTATTAAAAATATTAAAATTATTAAAATTATATAAAAAGAGGGAGAAAGTTAGGCCAGGCCCGCCTGGTGGAATCAAAAGATCTTTAGAACACAGCGAAAGGTGCGCAGATCCGGGATCCTCCGTATCTCCGGGGGGAGCTCGTTCCAGATAGTAGGTGCCCCCACAGAGAAGGCTCTCCCCCTGGGGGCCGCCAGTCGACATTGTTTGGCCGATGGCACTCGGAGGAGCCCCTCTCTATGGGAGCGTACCGGCCGGTGGGAGGCTATTGATGGTAGTAGGCGGTCCCGCAAGTACCCAGGTCCTGAATCATGGAGCGCTTTAAAGGTGGTAACCAAAACCTTGAAGCGCACCCGAAAGACCACCAGGAGCCAGTGCAGCTCACGCAGGAGGGGTGTTACATGGGAGCGCCATGTCGCTCCCATTACCACCCGCGCGGCCGCACTCTGCGCCAGTTGGAGCCTCCGGGTGCTCCTCAAGGGGAGCCCCATGTAGAGAGCGCTACAATAGTCCAGGCGGGAGGTGACGAGGGCATGAGTGACTGTACGTAAGGAGTCCCAATCCAGAAAGGGATGCAACTGGCGAATCAGGTGAACCTGATAAAAAATCCTCCCGGTCACGGCCGTCAAGTGCTCTTCTAAAGACAGCCATGAATCCAGGAGGACGCCCAAGTTGTGCGCCCTCTCCGTGGGGGCCAATGATTCGCCCCAAAATAGTCAGAGATGGCACCAACTGACTATATCGGGACGTCGGAAACCACAGCCGCTCGGTCTTGGATGGGTTGAGCCTGAGCCTGAGCCTGTTCCTCCCCATCCAGATCCGTACAGCCTCCAGGCACCGGGACATCACTTCAAAAACCATACATTCCTCTTCCCCCCCCCCTTTTTTTTGTCTTCCCTGCTAAATTAATATCTGAAATTCATTAAAGGAAGCCTGAACATTCTTAACCTGGTGAAAACAGTCAAAAAGAAACCAGCAGCTTTTATCGACCAGCTGCATGTGAACAAAAAATCGCTTTGCTTCTCTGCGTGCATAATCCCTGCAAATACTGCCGAAAACAACGGCTAATATTATAATCCTCTCTATCAGCAACCTTTCCGTAGCTGTGTTGGTTGTAATATTGCAGGCCAACTTTTGTGCTGGATGACATTCAAGAGGGTTGGGTCAGCAAGAAAATAAACGAAGCCATCCCTTGTTGTGGCTGGCACTCGAGTCAGATAGTGAGGAGGCTGGAGAAGATGTGGTGCCAGAGGCGGGGATTCCGCCAGGGCCTTCAGAATCTCCAGAAGCTTCCATGGGTGAAGAGGACGAAGAGGAGGAGCCTCTTCTCGATGCACGGGCACGCAGAGCTGCCAAAAGGCAGGAGTGGCTCCTCAGGAGGAGTTCTCCTCGAGAGTAAAGCTTGGGGCTAATTGGCCACTCCCTTCGCCTATTTAAGGAGGAATGCGACTGAAGCAATTTGCAGGGAGCAACTTCTTTCACATACTTTCATGTCTTGTCTTGCTTATCTTATCAGCTTCCTGCAAATTGCTTCTGGGCATTCTGCCAGCTTTCAGTTATTATTCTTTGAATTCTTGGCGGCTGTTAATGCAGTTAATTAACAGCTGTTGTTGTAAAAAACTGGTTTATTTAGTAAACTAAGGTTTGAACGGACTTTGTGTGTGCTGCGTTCTTTGGGGTCCGTAGGTGGGGCATAACATCCCTGTACATCCATAGACCTTAGTCCCATTCAAAGGCACAAAACACTGCCCCCCCAAAAATGGACTTTTGAAAGATAGCAGAATGGCCACTTGTAACCAATTGGACTGGTCAATGTCAAACACAGGTAGTCCTCAATGTATCATCATCATCTTCTTTTTAACAACCCCATAATCCCTTGCGGGGTGGAGTCTGGGGGACTCAATTGAGCTAGCAGAGTGTTTACTGGCCGGATGCCTTTCCTATCACCAATGAGGAGTTTTGTTCAACAGATATATTCTCAGTGTGCCCAGAGAGAGAGAAATATCTGTCTCTACCTAGGATCGAACTCACAGCCTCCTGATTGTGAGGCGAGGGCTCCACCTCTAGGCCACCGCACGACTCCTAGGCAGTCCTCAACATATGACAATTGTTAAATGAGACAGTTACGTGAATTTTGCTCCATTTTATGACCTTTCTTGCTGCTGTAATTAAGTGAATCATGGCAGGTGTGACATTAGTAACTCGGTTGTGAAGTGAATCTGGAGTCCCCATTGACTTGGCTTATCAGAAGGTCACATGACCCCAGGACGCTGCCATCGTCGTAAATGTGAATCAGTGGTCAAGCATCTGAAGGTAAACCATGTGACCATGGGGATGCTGCAATGGTCATATGTATGGGCCATGTGGGATTACGGTGTCTATGACATGATGGTCCCCCCCAAACCATGAAAGTCTGAGTTTCTTCTTGTAGTTTCCGTTACTGTTCCTCGGCCACAGAGAACAATTTTGTCAAGCTAAAGCAACTACAGTGTTACCCTGGTACTCAACTGCTTTGAAACTCATCGAATTTGGTACTCAACGCATTTTGAGGCAACAATTTTGTCCCAGCACTCATTGTTTGTTTGGTTCTCAACATACAAAAGCTAGAACTTCTTGGTGTCGTCTACAGAGGTGAAATGCTACCGGTTCGGACCAGTTCTCCCGAACCGGTAGTAAAAAATGCTACCAGTTCGGGTGAACCAGTATTTCTGACGATCAGCTGGGTGACAATCAGCTGTGATGTGTGATTTATATTAGCTAGAATTGTCAGCTTTCCTGCTTTCTAGCTAATATAAATCATGTGGCACAGCAGATTTCCCCCCCCCTCCTCCGCTGTTCTACTTACCTTTACAAACTCAGAAGTCTTCAAAATGTTCCTTTTTTTAGTGCTGCTCAGGCACTGGTATCATTGTTCAGAGGATTTCACTGCTGGTCGGCTACCTTGTGACTCACTATATTATTCCTTATGGGAAAATTTTGTTCAGTACTCATTGTTTTTGCTACTCATCGTGCCTCCCGGAACCAATTAAGGATGAGTACCAATGTATCACTATACTTGCATCATTAAAGAGATATGAGAAGGTCCAGGGAGGGCCCCGCCTTCACTCTCTTCCTCACAACCCATCGATCTAAACTTCCCGGTCTCTTGGCCTTCCTTCCTGGTAATCCAGGCCACATTCAACCCCAGTGCACTGGATTGGAGGAGGAGCAGAGGGCTCATAAAACATAGAAGTGCATTTGCTACGTCGGCCCTGCAGCTTATTAAAGCAACTGCCTCTTTCATCATTAGAACTGCAGAAAAAACCATGGCTACCAACCTGCCTTCCATTGAGGACCTGTCTATTGCACAAGTCAAAAAGAGGGCTGTGAAAATATCTACAGACCCCTCGCTTCCTGGACATCAACTGTTTCAACTCCTACCCTCAAAACGATGCAATAGAGCACTGCACACCAGAACAACTAGACACAAGGACAGTTTTTTTCCCGAACGCCATCACTCTGCTAAACAAATAATTCCCTCAACACTGTCTAACTATTGACTAACTCTGCATTACTATTACTAATAGTCGTCTCATCGTTCCTATCACCCATCTCCTCCCACTTTTGACTGTATGACTGTTAACTTGTTGCTGTATCCTTACAATTTATATTGACTGTTTCCTAATATGATTTGATTGCTTGTTTGTACCCTATGACTATCATTAAGTGTTGTACCTTATGATTCTTGATGAATGTATTTTTTCTTTTATGTACACTGAGAGCGTATGCACCAAGACAAATTCCTTATGTGTCCAATCACACTTGGCCAATAAAGAATTGAATTCTATTCTATTCTATTCTATTCTATTCTATTCTATTCTATTCAGTATTCTATTATGTACACTGAGAGCTTATGCATCAAAGACAAATTCCTTGTGTGTCCAATCACACTTGGCCAATAAAGAATTCTATCTATCTATCAGGGGCACACAGGCGTTGTGGAATTGCACAATAAAATTGTCCCTGCTTTTAATCACTTTTGAGAAAAGGTACTGTCAGGCTCGAGGAAACCAGAGCAACACAGTGAGCTGTTCCAAGTTACTTTATTATTGCTGCGTGCCTAATTTACAAGAATCTTGCCAGGCCGGCTGCATTTTCTTGGGAACAGCCAGATAAAGCTCAGGAGTTCTTGGGGAGATTCGATCTAAGCCATTTTCTGTGTGAAAGTGAAGAGAACAATCTGCCAGTGCAGAATAAAGCTAAACATGGGGTAGGAAATATTGTTTTTCTTTAGACACCTTTCTCAAAACAAGCAAGCATTTTCTTTTTCCTTCACCTTATTCCCGTAATTCCATATAATTAATTGCAGAGGTGGTTTGCCTTGAAATCAAGTCGCTTTTACAGAACCTAATCTGTTCTCCGTAAGCAGAACTGGAGTGAGTTTTAAAAGAGTGAGTTTTAAAAGAGGGGAACCTCCAAATGAAATTTGTACTCGATTAAATATTCATAGCGTGGGCACTAAAAATAAAAACAGCCTTCCTCGCTCTCCCACATATTCCTGAAGTAAATATTTTATGCCTGCATGAAAGTTGAGGAGGTCACCGCTGATTCCTGCCAAAACACGACAGTTTGAAATAACAGATTGCACTAATGGAAGAAAACAAAAATTGCCGAGATGCAACTTAATTCTGGAATGTTTTACCTGTCCAAATCGGAGTGTTTTTCACATAGCAGGCCTGCTTCAAATTCCCCACCTCCCGTAAGGTACAGATCTCTGCACACACGATCAGAAAAAAATTGGCTTGCATTTATAGGTATCATTTAACACAACGGAGTGGCTCATGGGCCGTTGAGTGCTCAGCACTGTCTTTTTAACGTTCAAAACACCCCAAGACTGAAATAAATTGAAATGGCCAAATCTTAAACCTCAGGATTTTGCACAATAAATAGCAATACCGATTTATTAGACTCATATACCGCTTTACAGTGCTTTTACAGCCCTCTCTAAGTGGTTTACAGAGTCAGCATGTCGCCCCCAACAATCTGGGTCCTCGTTTTACTGACCTCGGAAGGACGGAAGGCTGAGTCAAACTTGAGCCTGGTGAGAATCGAATTGTTGGCAGTGAGCACAAATTAGCCTGCAAAAGGAAAGGAAAGGAAAGGAAAGGAAAAGAGAGAGGGGAAGGGAAGGGAAGGGAAGGGAAGGGAAGGGAAGGGAAGGGAAGGGAAGGAAAGGAAAGGAAAGGAAAGGAAAGGAAAGGAAAGGAAAGGAAAGGAAAGGAAAGGAAAGGAAAGGAAAGGAAAGGAAAGGAAAGGAAAAGAGAGAGGGGAAGGGAAGGGAAGGGAAGGGAAGGGAAGGGAAGGGAAGGGAAGGGAAGGGAAGGGAAGGGAAGGGAAGGGAAGGGAAGGAAAGGAAAGGAAAGGAAAGGAAAGGAAAGGAAAGGAATTATGGTAGGTAGGGAGGAATAGCACTAGCACCAAGGGCCCAAATTTTTATCATGTGACTGTCGGGATGCTGCAGAGGTCATAAGTGCAAGATGTGATAGCAATAGCAATAGCACTTAGACATATACCGCTTCACAGTGCTTTATAGTCCTCTCTAAGCGGTTTACAGAGTCAGCCTCTTGCCCCCCAACAATCTGGGTCATTTTACTGACCACGGAAGGATGGAAGGCTGAGTCAACCTTGAGCCTGGTGAGATTCGAACTGCCAAATTGCAGGCAGCCGGCAGTCAGCAGAAGTAGCCTGCAGTACTGACTCTAACCACTGCGCCACCGAGGCTCATCGTAAGAAAATAATAATGAAAGCAGGACACCAAGATATCTCTGTGAGGTTTCTTGATCCTTATCCCATCAAAATGGAGCTACAGTTTATGGAGAGTCTCATCCATCCAGGTCTGGGTTGTCCCAAAGGTGCTTTTTTTCAGGAGGCAACTGGACTTTTCTTGTTGTTTTTTCCTTTGAAGATGTTTCACTTCTCACCCAAGAAGCTTCTTTGGCTCTAACTGGATGGTGGGGAATGGAAGGATTTACATTCCAGTTTAAGTTCCAGTTAAGATGATTTATTACTCCGGTTTATACACAAGAATCTAGTCAGCTAATGGTCAGGACTGAATTGTGGCTGGATAAGAATTCAAGAGGGGTTGAACTTCGACCATTTGTGGAAACGTAAGGACTCTAGGCTGATTGCTCTCTTGACTCCACCCTCAGTCTCTGCCTGTCTTTCTCCTACAGCATATCAAGCACACGTTCATCGGTCCCGAAGGTGCTTTTTCAGGAGGTAACTGGACTTTCTGGTTTTTTCTTTTGAAGATGTTTCGCTTCTCATCCCAAAAAGCTTCTTCAGCTCTGACTGGATGGTGAGGAATGGAAGGATTTATATTCCTTGCAGACAGCTGTCATTTGCATCCTTTTAGAGGGTTATTGAGGAGACTTATCTGTGTCCTGAGTGGTACAAATGTCATTCTGTATTTTGCAATTTTGGGGGGGAAATCCGTTCATACTTCCACACCATTCCAACAGTGTCCATCCCAAAGTGGATGGCTAAAAGTCCAGTTTTAGAAAAGTCCAGTTGTTTCCTGAAAAAGAACCTTACAGTTCTTCTACAGCAGTGTTTCTCAACCTTGGTAGCTTGAAGATGGGTGGACCTCAACTCCCAGAATCCCCCAGCCAGCAGCGCTGGCTGGGGGATTCTGGGAGTTGAAGTCCACCCATCTTCAAGCTTCCAAGGTTGAGAAACACTGTTCTACAGGGAGTCATTTGAGGTCTTTTTCAGGCTGGTGAACTGAAGCCTTCCCAAATGGTTACTCCCCATGTAAAGTAACAAAAACACGCAAGGAAGGGAGTTTGTAGCTACTACCTTTCCCTTTTGCTCATCTTAGCAATTTCAGCCTCAAATCTGAGAAGTGAGGGCGCAGGCGAGGAAATGGGTTTGGCCAGCAAGAAAGCAGATCTTAATTAAAAGATGCTCGCAAATCCCATGGATTTCCTTCAAAATCATTGCAGAACCTCGCTTTAAATCGGTTCAAAGAGCAATCCTTCCATTCCTTCAGACCAGGGGAAATGGAAATCTCCCTCCGAGTTCCAATTTAGAAAAATAAATTGGATTCCAATCCTTCTTAACTAGCCACTAAGAAGATCCCCAACTCTGGACCTCTCTCGACACCAGAGCTGATCAAAGGGCAGATTTGGGAGGAACAGGTTGGCCATCTGATGAATGTTTCTCATCTGAACAATCCTCAACTCCGGTTTAGGAGACAGAGAAACAGAGCATTTAAGAAGGAACATCATTGAAGGAAGTATCCACAACATAAAAAGAGATGGAGAATTTCATTTCCCTTAGTGCCTGGTGAACCCAGATCTTTAAAATTGCTAGGGTGCTCCATGAGCGATGATGTCTATCATTTGAAAACCTCTCAATGAGGCTTAGATTGTCTATCAGCAAGGATTTCCTCGGGTCATTTCAAAAGCTAAACAGGATCAGCCCAAGTTTGTATTTGGAAGAAGAGCTGGCTGACAATTTGTTGTGGCCCGCCAGCGGCCTGCGCAGATCGTGGCTGATCCCGACGACGAGGAGGCTGGTGTGGTGTTGCGCCAGTAGCCGGCACAGCCGGCGGTCGCGTCAGACAACGAGGAGGCTGAAGAGGATGTGATGCCAGAGACAGAGACTCAGCCTAGGCCTTCAGAACCTCCAGAGGCTCCTTCCAGTGGAGAGAGCGAAGTGGAGGAGCCTCTCCTCAATGCTCGGGCACGCAGGGCTGCCAAAAGGCAGGAGTGGCTACACAGGAGGAGGAGGTCTACTCGAGAGTAGGGCTTGAGGATAATTGGCCACTTCCTTAGCCTATTTAAGTCACACGCAGCTAGTGCTTTCTTCCTAGAAACAATGTCTCATTACTACAGAGCATCTAGGAGAGCGAGCTACTTCTCATATCTCATATTTTCTGGGCTGGTTGCCAACCTTTGTCGGACTTTGTTCTTAATAACTTTGATAAGGCGCCTGCATTCTTGAAAGGGGTTTGTTTGGAATTAAACAGTGTTTGCGAAGCTTGGTGTGTGTCACATTCTCTGGGAATCCGAAGCTGGGGCAGAACACAATTACAAGACGGTTGGCTAACAAAACAACATGGAAGAAGACTAAATTGTGAGGCTAAAACATACGAAGAACGGTTGCAGGAACTGGGTATGTCTGGAAGTAAAAGAAGGACTAGGGACGACATGATAGCACTGCTCCAATATTTGAAGGGCTGCCCCAAAGAAGAGAGAGTCAAGCTATTCTCCAAAGAACCAAAAGGCAGGACAAGAAGCAATGGATGGAAACTAATCAAGGAGAGAAGCGACCTACAACTAAGGAGAAATTTCCTGACAGTGAGAACAATTAACCAGTGGAACAGCTTGCCACCAGAAGTTGTGGTTGCTCCATCACTGGAGGCTTTCAAAATGAGAACTGGACAGCCATATATTTGGAATGGTATAAGGTCTCCTGCTTGAGCAGGAGGTTGGACTGGAAGACCTCCAAGATCCCTTCCAACTCTGTTATTCTGTTAAGACCACGCAAAGCACTTCTATGTGGTATTTGAGTGTGTGCGCGCACACACATATTCTTATACTCTTTTAACACAGAAAGCAACATCTGCTGTAAGGTAAGAGCCAGATTGCAAATATCTTCACTCGCAGAAGGCATATGGGTACCCAAAGTTGGCAGAAGCTTAATTAACATGTGTTGTTAAAACCACCTTCTGCATTTTGCTATGGGGCCACACTCCAAGTACGATCAAGAAGACAAACTAAGCAGAGATTACACAAATGTGTCAGGTTCTCCTAAGTTAATGAGTCAACAAAGACTGTTGGATACAACGAGAAGATAAACGGAGATGCAGAAACAGAAGATACAATATTCATACTTATACATATGTGCGTCTTTGTAGGTTTATTCTTGCTCAACATATTGAGATCTACAATGGAATTTCATTAAGGAAGCTTTTATTGTATAATGCAGTCCATCACCCTTATTGCAAAATAAAAAATAAATAAATATATGTTTTGATACTTAACATTGCATCTACACTGTCTAGACATGACACTGAAAAATGGCAGCTAAAAACATTTTATACTGCTACTATATATGCTTATTCCAAGGAAAGTAACTGTCTGCTTTCAACCTTTCTAACTTAGTTCGAAGTTGCTACTCAATCAGCATAATGCATTTGCAAAACTCTACGTGTCCAGGCTGAAAAATCTAAAGATAATAACACACCAAGCTGAATGACAACTTCGAAAGTAGGCCAGGGGAAACGACGTGAGAAAAAGGTTATTTAAAAGAGGATGCGGAGAATGGAAATGAAAAGAGGATGGAGAAATAGAAAGCATCGTACTATGATAGGACAGTAAAATCTCCTAGGACCTAGGACAATAACGGATCGAGATACATCTCAATTTTCTCTTTCTCCACTCATCAATTAGGCTACCAAGATCATACGTCTCTCATTGCCCAATGAACCATGGTTTTTTTGGAGTCTGGAGGGTCAGCACCAAAAATGGCTGCCACAATTGATCATCATTAGTGTGTGATGACTCCATGGTAGTTTGATTCAGGAGAAGACAACCTTCTCAGATAGGCTGAAGCCTGATTCTTAACAGAAAAACAGAGTTGGAAGTGACCTTGGAGGTCTTCTAATCCAAACTTCTGCTCGAGCAATAACGTTTCAGACAAAAAGTTGTCCAATCTCTTTTTGAGAACCTCCTGTGATGGAGCACCCATAACTTCTGAAGGCAAGATGTTCCACTGGTTAATTGTTCTCACTGTCAGGAAATGCTCCTTAGTTCTAGATTGGTTCCTTCCTTGATTAGCTTCCATCCATAGCTTCTTCTGCCTTTGGAGAATAGCTTGATCCCCCCCTCCTCTTTGTGGCAGCCCCTCAAATATTGGAAGACTGCTATCATGTCTCCCCTAGTTCTTCTTTTCATCAAACTAGACATTCCCAATTCCAGCAACCATTCTTCGTGTTTTAGCTTCCAGTCCCCTAATCCTCTTCGTTGCTCTTCTCGGCACTCTTTCTAGAGAATTTTTAATATGATAGTACAGAGTTCCAACTGCATGAAGACCTGGGAGCTGGTGCATATTTTTCATGGCTTATGAATCTGCTGTTCTTGAAGTTCAGAAGGCATTTCCATAGAAACTCTTTTACCTCAGGAGGATTCATCCCTCCATCTTACAGGAATATGAATCATGGAATGACCTTCATATATATACAATGGCTAAGGCAGAACTCTCTGTATTACACATTGATTTTGAAAGAACAGGGGTGCTCATCTTGTTTGCTAGTTATGAACTGGTTGTTTTATTAATTAAAGGGATAATTTGTCAAGGGACAGCACCTAGTTTGACCTTGGCTGGTCCCAGATATGAAGCAGGACCAACGTGGTTAGTACGTACCATGTTTCCCTGAAAATAAGACCCTGTCTTATATTTTTTGAACCCCAAAATAAGTACTTGGCCCTATTTTCGGGGAGGTTATTATTTTGGGGCGCGTGGAGCAAAACGGGGCTCCTCCTGATTTCCAGCTCTGTCTCCTTAACCCTAACCAGAGGAAATGGCAGGGACCAGCTGCACATGCGGTTAAATATTTTTTGGGAAGGGTTTATTTTCAGGGGGGGCTTATTTAGAGCCTTGGGTGGCACAGCGGACTAAACTGCTGCTGTTAAAGTAGCACTTAGCTGCCAGCTGCCTGCAATTACTGCGAGTTCAAATCTCACCAAGCTCAAGGTTGACTCAGCCCTCCATCCTTCCGAGGTAGGTAAAATGAGGACCTGGTTTGTGGGGGCAATAAGCTGACTTTGTATTAAAAAAGAACACCGCTTGCGGGGGCCCGAAAGCCCTAATAAGCAAGTATATACAAAAGTATGAAGGCTATTGCTTAATGGATTGTAAGCCGCCCTGAGTCTCCGGAGAAGGGTGGCATATATAAATCAAACTAATAAATAAATAAATGAATGAATGAATGAATGAATGAATGAATGAATGAATTTAGCGCATGAGCTCAAAAGCCCGATTGGGCTTATTATCAGGACATGTCTTATTTTCGGGAAAGCAGGTTGGATGGAAGACTGACTTCAAAGTTAGGTTGATCCATGAGCCAAAGAACATTCTAGAAGAAGACATTAAGAAATAAAGTGAGTATATTTGAGCCAATCCAAGTTTTGGAAGCAAAGAGAGCATTCAGTATGGATAAAGAAAAGTTGGTTGCCAAAAAATATGCAGGGCTGGGCTGCCTTCTTCTCGAGTCTTTCCCAGCAGTTAAAATTTAACAGAATCACAGAGTTGGAAGGGACCTTGGAGGTCTTCTAGTCCAACCCCCCGCAGAAGCAAGAGACCCTGCCTACATCATTCTGGACAAAAGAACGTCCATTTTTTTAAAAAGAAGAGTTTTAAATCATTTTTTTTTCTTGCATAGTTTCTCCTGCTCTACTTTGGAAGCTGCCCATTTTCCAAAGAAATATCTACCTGCCTTTTTTTTTTTTTAAGCACGCCAAAAACAGTTGGCTTCCATCATATATGGCCCAGCTAGCTTGAATTCATTCATTTTCCTTTCTCCAACTTTGTACATTCCAAGCCCTTCTTGAATCACAACATACAACAACTCCCGGCCAAATTGTGATGAATGAAGACAGTTGGCCTTTAATAACTGTACACCCCACACTGGAAAATATTGCGTTAACCGAAACTCTATGCCAACCAGCCTTCTGACACAATTACTTTTTCACAACACCCAAACTTGGGTACGACCCCACGTGTTAAATCTTACACGGCCTTACAAACTGTCTTTAAGTACACCTACAATGTCGAATGTTCTAAGAACATTTGCAATGCAGATCAGAGTGAAATTCAATCAAAAATAATGTTATTCCAAGCACGTCTATGGAACAGTTCCAATATTATGATCAGTTGCATTCTAACTAAGTTCAAGCTTCGTGTGAATGCTTCGATGTGATTTTCTTCAATGACTTCTGTCTTCTTCTGGAACAGGGATGGCTAACCCTTTTGCCATCGCTTGCTTAAAGCAGGGAGGGTCACGCATGAATGTGCCCACAGCCATCATTCTATCCCCCCGCACGTGTGACCCCCCACTTTTGGCACGAGATGGCCCAGTGGTCCCAGTAGGCCTGCTTATTGCTCTCCCCAGGCTCCAGAGTCTCTCTAGGAGCCTGGGGAGGACGAAAACGGGCTTCCCCGCCACCCCCCCCCCCCGGAGGCCCTCCAGAGGCTGGAAACTAGAGAGGCTCTGGAGCCTGAGGAGAGAAAAATAAACAGGCCTTCCGGTCCCACTGGAAGTTGGCAAACGGGCCGTTTCCGGCCTCCCGGAGGAGGGTGGGGAAGGCCGTTTTTGCCCTCCCCAGGCTCCTAGAAAGGCTCTGGGAAGAGCCTCCCAGGCCATCCAGAGGCAGGAAACAGCCTGTTTCCCTACTTCTGGTGGGCCCAGAAGGCCTGAAAATCAGCTGGCCGCTGCAGGCATGCGTGCCAGAGCTGAGCTCACGTGCCCACCGATATGGCTCGGCCTGACACCTGTGGCACGCATGCCATAGGTTCGCCATCATGGTTCTAGAATGTTCACCAACTTCTCAGTCTAACAGGGACGACCCACAAAATGTTCAGTCACTTTTCTATCCAATTACTAATAAATTGGTTCCCGATTAGCTTCTCAGATCAATATGCAATTTACATTAACGAATAAACCACATTCATATATATACAGCTGGTCCTTGACATACAATCATTTGTTTGGTGACCATCCAAAGTTACAACGGCCCTGAGAAAAAGTTATGACCATTTTCACACTTATGACCATTGATCCGAATTCAGACACTTGGCAACCGACTCGTATTTATGACAGTTGCAGTGATCACGTGATTCCCTTTTGCGACCTTCCAAAAAGCAAAATCAACGGGGAAGCTGTATTCAATTAACAACCAGGTTACTCACTTAACAACGGCAGTGATTCACTTAACAACAGTGGCAAGAAAGGTCGTAAAACGGGACAAAACTCTCTTAACCAATGTCTCACTTAGAAACATACCTTTTGAAGAGTTGATCGCAAGTTGAAGAATACGGGCAGTCGGTGACTTGAAAACATACACAGGCAAAAATGCAAAAATATAATATTATATATTAGAACATGAATGGTGTACTAAATATGATTTAATGCACATCCCTTTTTTTCAAGCCCTAGCAGTTCTTCCGAACATAAAAAGATCTTTTTGGCCCAAGATTATAAATCTAAAGACTGAAAAGAAGCACAGTGTTAAAATCCATTGGCACAGCCACTGTTCTTTTTTTTTTTAAAGGATAACTAAATAAACCTTAAAATATGAAGTGCCTGAAAAACTGAGTAGGAGCAAACAAAGGAGACTGTATTCGTAGAAGAAGAGACGGTTTTAATTTTGGCTGAGGGTTTACTATTAACAAATTCTGTGTCCATCAGCAGTTTAAACTCCCAAATGATGAGTGGAGAGTACAACCTTTTAGGCACTGCGTTGAACTACAATAGCCATCTTCAGTTCAGTGGCAATTGTTGTGTAACTGGAGGACACAAAGGTAATTAAATTTTCTAGGATGTTAATATAGCAAGGGTTCATTTCAGGGGTGAAATGCTCCCGGTTCAGATTGGATCGCCTGATCCGGTAGTGATCGCGGCGGATGGTTCGGAGAACCCGTAGCAAAAATCCCTGCGCCCCCCCCCCCCCCACCATGCCTGGCTGAGCCGCGCGATCATCAGAGGCTGTTTTTTTTTTTTTACTTTTAAAAGCATTTTTTCTATAACCTCTTCCGACGCAAAAATACTTTTAAAAGTAAAAAAAAAAGAAGCCTCTGATGATCGTGTGGCTCAGCTGGGATCGTCAGAGGCTTTTCAAAGCATTTTTTTTCTGCAACCTCTTGGCAGAAGAAGTGGTTTAAAAAATGCTTTGAAAAGCCTCTCTGACGATCCCAGCTGAGTTGCCTGATCGCAAGAGAGGCTTTTGAAAGCATTAGAAAAAATGCTTTGAAAAGTTTTTTTTTAAAAAAAAGTTGGCCACGCCCACCAGTCACATTAACCCCACACACACCAAGCCACGCCCACAGAACCGATAGTAACAAATTTGCGAGTTTGTGGTTCAGCTGGGATTTGAAAAACCATACTCAATTCATAGCTTGTATCCTTAAATCTCTCCACTATGAACACTCTTCGCAAGCACAGGGTTTTTTTTTTATTTCATATATGTATATATATATATATATATATATATATATATATATATATATATATATATATATATATATATATATATATATATATATATATATATAATCTAAATACAAAAAAAAGGAAAAAAAAATACAAATATTACAGTACATCCCCCCGGAGACCATTTTTTCCCCTTATATTATTTCTTCTTCTATAACAACTAAAAGATATAAAATATATCCCAATTGTGCCCTTATCCTCTTCAAAACAACATATATTCTCAGTAGGTTTATTTTCTTTGCCTTCCACCAACACTGTTTTTATAAAATCCCCCCCGTATTTCATTATAATTAATCATCCCTTTTTTAAAATTTAATTTCTGTTGTTAATTTTATCATTTGTTGCCATACTCCAAATTTCATCATCCCACTCATTTCTTTGAATATCCCAATTTCGTCCTCAATATTTAGCCATCACTAATCCAGCTGCCATTATCAAATTTACAATCAATTCCTTTTGCGTTTCATTTTTATCCCGTTTTTCCACCAGCAACAGTAATGCAATCCTCGGTGACATATCTAAATTTGCATTCAAAAGTGCTCTAATTTCTCTAAACAACCGTGTCCCATATTTTTTGTGCACTATCACAATCCCACCACATGTGTTTATATGTTCCAACCTCTTTCTCGCACCTCCAACAAATATTTGTCTCTTTAACATCTATTTGGTTTAATTTACGTGGTGTTAAGTACCACTTCCATATCACTTCACATCCATTTTCCTTGACTCTACACGACATAGCATTCCCAAGCACAGTTTAATGCAAGGTTTAAAATTGTCAAGTCTAGAAAATATCCATCAACTACCTGGATTGCATTTAGATGAAAGAGTAGACAAAAAATATTGGGAATAAGAACCACAGGCAAAAAGAGGACAGAGGTACCTTGTCTGAAGGCAAAGTTCAACCAAGGCATTAAACGGATATAATCAACCCCGTTTATCTTTCCCAACACCATAAATGCATCAGGATCTGTTCTTTTTTCCAGATCCGGCAAACAAGATAACCAATACTAGACAGAAAAGAGTTTGCTGACATAAAGGAACAAACTCCAGATTAGCTTGGGATGACTAAGAAATAAGAATTCTGCAAATTGGTAAAAGGGAAAATCTTAAGTCTCGTAGTAGCGCCGTTTTTTAAAACTTTTAAAAGATGTGATTTTGTTAATCAACAAAAGAGAGGTTAGCAAGCAGAAATTTCAGTATATTTTAGGGCTGGCCTACACATCAGCTTACTTAGAAGCAGTGGTGGGATTCAGCCAGTTCGCACCTATTCAGGAGAACCGGTTGTTAACTTTCTAAGTAGTTTGGAGAACCGGTTGTTGGAAGAAATCTTATTTTGTTTTTTTCCACTTTACAGGGCTAATGCTGTAAGGAACTGAAACATTCTGGCGGTGTTTCTAGCCTAATCTTTATTGCCCTGCTTACAGAAACTGCCTCTCTGGTTAACCCTTGTTACATTGTAACAGCTAAGGTGAAGCGCCCATCGATGTGAGTGATGTTGAGTTGGCCATGCCCACACAGTCCCATGACCACCGAGCCACACCTACCCAGCTGGTCATTAGGGCAGAGAACTGGTTGTTAAATTATTTGAATCCCACCATAAATAATTCTTTTGGACTTAATTCAAAAGTGAACACGATTAGAATTACGCACCCATGTCTCTAGGTGTAGAGATCAAGGTTTTAAGGAAGTCTCTACTATAAGTCTACAATTGTTACAGCTCCCTGTAAAATCCAGCTCTACTCAAAGAAATGTGGACAGCTGGATTGCAATGATACATGGATCCTACAAGTGCAGAGAAGCACAATCACCGATAAAATCTATTCTACCATCCATACAAAGCCAGAAAATTTAAGCAAGAGCTGAAAACTAGTTTTTTTAAAAATATATATATACACCGGTAGCTGTGTTGCAGGTTTAAAAATTATTTCAGCCTCCAAGGGCCACGAGGCTCCCGTCTGGTGCTATGGTAACCTTGTCAGTAATGGATTTTGGGACCCTATGGGTGTGTGTGGCTGGAGAGGGTTTGAAGTTTCATAATAGACGAATTCGGCTGTACACATATCTACTTTGAACCTGTGAAGGATAAGAGACCGTGAAACAAAATCCTCCCCTAAAATTGCTTCAAATTGAGGGCTTTTCAACAGTCCAATTCAAAGGTTGAGGGGGGCCTTGGTGCTCTCTGAGTTTGGTGGTTTTCTTGCAGATGTTTCATTATCGAACTAGATAACATCATCAGTGCTAGAAGGGAGGAGGAGGAGGAAGACTGTGGGGTTATTGGGGCACTCTGAACTTTTATTTTCTTGCAGACATTTCATTACCCAACTAAGTAACATCATCAGTGCTAGGAGGGAGTATGGTTTGTGGAGAGGAACAGGAGGAGGAGGAGGAGAACTGTGGGGTCCTTGGTGCTCTCTGAGCTTGGTGGTTTTCTTGCAGACGTTTCATGACCCAACTATGTAATATCATCAGTGCCAATTATCTAGAGTCATGATGGCGAACCTATGGCACGTGTGCCACAGGTGGCACGCGGAGCCATGTCGCCTGACATGCCAGCTCAGCTCTCAGCCTCTCTAGGAGTCTCTGGAGGCTGGGGACAGCAAAAAGTCACTTCCTGTCCAACCGAAACTTGGAAAACGGGCTGTTTTGGGCCTCCAGAGGGCCTCCGAGGGGTGGGGAAGGCTGTTTTCGCCCTCCCCAGATGCATAGAGAGGATCTGGAGCCAGGTGAGAAAGAAAAACGGGCCTACTGGGCCATCGCGTGCCAGGAGCAGAGGGGGGGGGTCACGTGCGCAGGGGCGGGGCACATAGAATTATGGGTGTGGGCACGCATGCACGTGAACCTCCCCCGCCCGCCCCCACTTCCCAGCATGCGATGGCAAAAAGGGTAGCCATCTAGAGCATTGATGATATTATCTAGTTTGGGCCATGAAACATAACCAATTTCAGAGAGCACCAAGGACCCTACAGTTTTAGTTTTACTCCTCCTCCTCCTCCTCCTCCTCCTCCTCCTCCTCGCAAACCCCTCTCCCTTGTAGCACTGAAGATGTTACCTAGTTTGGGCCATGAAACGCCTGCAAGAAAACCATCATTCTCAAAGAGCCCCTCTCATTTCGTCCCTGAACAACAAATATTCTCTCTTTTTTTATCAATTCCAGGATTTTCTGCAGTCTCTGGGCCTTGCTTAAGCCACAAACAATGCCTAAGCATGAAAAGGGGCTTGTGCAGATTGAGAGAAGCCCATTAAACTTGAAATAACTCCTCAAGGTCGAAGAATGGGAGGCAGATTGTGCCGTGATAAACCAAGCCAAGCAACTAGAGATCAGTTAATCAACAAATAGCTGGACAATTTGGAGACAGCATCAAACTGAGAATTGCAGTTACAATCCTCCTCCTCCCTTGGCAACTTCCTCTTCCAAAACTATTGAAACAAGTTTTTTCCAAAGCATTTTCAGCAGGTTTAAACGTGGGTGAGATACTCCCCCAAATAGATCTTCTCAATCTCCATAAACTTTCGGCTGGTTTTGTGTGTTTTTTTTTTTAGACAGTTACGTTTCTCTTTGTCTGTTTGCTTGGGGCCAAGAGCAATTTAAAATTGTGTCTTCCAAGCAACTCTGGTTTCCTTTCCTTTACCCACCTCGAGACTCTAATCTAATTTGGAAAATAAAAAAATAAAAAAAAGTCCACAAGGACATTTAAAGGAGCTTTTCAAAAATATCTTTTTCAGGATCCAGTTGCCCACTCAGCATTCTTTTGAACGTAAGGAAGGAAGGCCTGGCAGAAAAAAAACCCCCAATGTTTTTGCTTGTTTCCTAAGGTTGGCTGTTAGTCCTCGCTTTACGACCGCAATTCAGCCAAGAATTTCTGTTGTTAAGCGAGACACTTGTGAAGTGAGTTTTGCTCCGTACTTAGACCTTTCTTGACCACAGTTGTTAAGTGAATCAATCACCGCAGATCAGAGGTGGGTTTCAGCAGGTTCTGACCAGTTCTGGAGAACCGGTAGCGGAAATTTTGAGTAATTCGGAGAAGCACTAGTAAAAATTCTGACTGGCTCCGACCCCATCTATTCTCTGCCTCCCAAGACCCAGCTGATCTTGAGGAAATGGGGATTTTGCCGTATCCTTCCCCTGGAGTGGGGTAGGAATGGAGATTTTGCAGTATCCGTCCCCTGGAGTGAGGAGGGAATGGAGATTTTGCAGTATCCTTCCCCTGGAGTGGGGTGGGAATGGAGATTTTGCAGTATCCTTCCCCTGGAGTGGAGTGGGAATGGAGATTTTGCAGTATCCTTCCCCTGGAGTAGGGTGGGAATGGAGATTTTGCAGTATCCTTCCCCTGGAATGGGGTGGGAATGGAGATTTTGCAGTATCCTTCCCCTGCCCCGCCCACCAAGCCACGCCCACAGAACTGGTAGTAAAAAAAATTGAATCCCACCACTGCTGCAAATTGCTAGACATAATACCATAAAAATATGATAAAAGGAAACATATATTTGATATTACATGTTTGGAGAGCGGCAAGAATCGTATTTGCACAAGACTGGAAAAACAGGGAAATACCTATAGAAGAAGATATAATTTTTTAAAAAAAATTAGACTGCAGAAATGGACAGATGAACACTGAAGATCAAAGAAAAAAGAAGACACGGAGTATTTCCCATCTTGGGAACTTCTTTTATCAACGGTTGAATAACAGAGGTAGAAATTAGGTTTCTAAAAAGTATTACTATGTAAGCAAACTGACTCAGACGGTATGCTATTCGCCAAGCACTTATTGTATGTAAAGAGAAAATATATAAATAAATTGGGGGGGGAGGTTGTAAAGGGGGATCACGTGACTGATCATTCTGGGAACTGAAGTCCACAAGTCTTAAAGCAAAGCTGGCTGAGGAATTCTGGGGATTGAAGTCCACAAGACTTAAAGCAAAGCTGGCTGAGGAATTCTGGGAACTGAAGTCCACAAGACTTAAAGCAAAACCGGCTGAGGAATTCTGGGGATTGAAGTCCACAAGACTTAAAGCAAAGCTGGCTAAGGAATTCTGGGGATTGAAGTCCACAAGACTTAAAGCAAAGCTGGCTGAGGAATTCTGGGAACTGAAGTCCACAAGTCTTAAAGCAAAGCTGGCTGAGGAATTCTGGGGATTGAAGTCCACAAGACTTAAAGCAAAGCTGGCTGAGGAATTCTGGGGATTGAAATCCACAAGACTTAAAGCAAAGCTGGCTGAGGAATTCTGGGAACTGAAGTCCACAAGTCTTAAAGCAAAGCTGGCTGAGGAATTCTGGGGATTGAAGTCCACAAGACTTAAAGCAAAGCTGGCTGAGGAATTCTGGGAACTGAAGTCCACAAGACTTAAAGCAAAGCTGGCTGAGGAATTCTGGGGATTGAAGTCCACAAGACTTAAAGCAAAGCTGGCTGAGGAATTCTGGGAATTGAAGTCCACAAGACTTAAAGCAAAGCTGGCTGAGGAATTCTGGGGATTGAAGTCCACAAGTCTTAAAGTTGCCAAGATTGGAGACCCCTGATTTAGGGAGTGATTTAAATAGGGTTTAATTAATTAGGATGGATCTTTTTAAAAAAAAAAACAACTTGATATATGTATTGTTAAAAAGTTTTAAGTTAGTTTTTGTATGTATAACATGAGTATGTATGTATACACAGGTACGCCGTTTTTTTTTTTTTAAAGTAATGCTGAACAATATTTTAAAGTTGGTAAAATATTATGGACAGATTTGAAAATATGAGAATGAAGTATATATTATTATTCCCCACAGCAAGGAGAAGCTGAGATGGTTCAAAGGTTTCTTTCATCCAAATAAGAGATTATATTTAATTTTGTCTCTGGTTTCAAATTGCGTCCGGATTTTGTGTTTGCAATGAGGGGGGAAAGAATGAAACTTTGATTCTGTTTTTTGTAAATTGGACAAGTTTGTTGTGATAGAAATGGCTTGTACATACTGCTGTGTAAAAGGAAAAAGTTGTAGTTGTAATGTTGTTACCTTTGACGGTGCCAAACAGAGATGGAAGTTGGTGCCTTTTTCCTTTTTTTTTTTCTCGCATTATACTATACCCTGTCTTTTTCCTTCACTCTCTTCTTACTTTTCCATGTTTTTTTTCTTTGTATTTTATACTTTGATAAACTAAAAAAAATTTTTTTTAATTGGGACAACAATTCATTTAGTGACCGTTTGAAGTTACAACGGCAGTGGGAAAAAGTGACTTATGACCATTTTTCACACTTATGACCATTGCAGCATCCCCTGGTCACATGATCAAAACACAGACGCTAGACAACTGACTCGTACTTATGACGGACGCAGTGCCCCAGAATCAAACGATCTGCTTTTGTGACATTCTGTCAAGCGGCGACAACGGGAAAGACTTAACAATCACCTTACTAACTTTAACACCTCCGAGGATTCACTTAACAACGGTTTCAGGAAAGGTCGTAAAAAGGAGGAGGAAAACTCACTTAATAAATGTCTCACTTAGTAACATCAATTTTGAGCTCAATTGTGGGTTGTTAAGTCCAGGAATACTTGTTATCCACACCAATCAAGACTCAAGATTAGCAGTATGTCCAGTCTAATAAAAAGAAGGACTAGGGGAGACATGATAGCATCTTCCAACATTTGAGGGGCTCCTAAAACGACGAGGGGGTCAACCTGTTCTCCAAAGAACCTGAAGGCAGAACAAGAAACAATGGTTGGAAACTAACCATGGAGAGAAGCAACTTAGAACTAAGGAGAAATCTCCTAACAGCAAGGACAATTAACCAGTGGAACAACTTGCCACCAGAAGTTGTAGCTGCTCCATCACTGGAGGCTTTCAAGAAGAGACTGGACATCTATGGAGATTCTCCATCCTCCAGGTCATGGTTGTCCCAAAGGTGCTTTTTTTTTCAAGAGGCAACTGGACTTTCTGGTTTTTTCTTTGAAGACGTTTCCCTTCTCATCCAAGAAGCTTCTTCCACTCCGACACCATCCAGTCAGAGCTGAAGAAGCTTCTTGGATGAGAAGCGAAATTGATTTAATTATTTAATGAAATTTATTGAAATGCCTTCAAAGAAAAAACCAGAAAGTCCAGTTGCCTTTTGAAAAAAAAAAAAAAAAAAAAACCACCTTTGGGACAAGAGACTAGAGAGCCATTTGCCTGGAATGGTTGAGGCCGGGTCTCCTGCTCGAGCAGGGGGTGGGACTAGAGGACCTCCAAGGTCCCTTCCAACTTTGTTCTTCTCTCTTCGAAGTCTGTGATGGTGGCAGGCGAAGCCATATTGGTGTGCACGCGAGTTCAGCGTTTTCTGGCCTCCGGAGGGCCTCCAGGTGGGGGGGGAGGCCATTTTTGCCCTCCCCAGGCTCCTAGAAAGGCTCTGGAGCCTAGAGAGGGCAAAAAAACGGGCCTCCTGGGCCCACCGTGCCATCGCGTGCCCAAAGCGGGGGAAGCGCGGAGGGGTTGCACACATATGCACGGGGGTGAGGCACAGAGAATTATGGGTGTGGGCACGCGCATGTGCGACACCCCCCCCCCCCCACGCTTTTGGCACGCGATGGCAAAAAGATTAGCCATTGCTGTTCTAAGTTATTTTAAAGAAATTGCAGCTGCAAGGGTCTTTACCTGAGTGCATGCATCTTACAGGTCAAAAAGCTTTCTCAACGATCTTCAAGCAAAGTTCTCACACAAAAATCTAAAATGTTCTTAGTTAAGATGGGGCGGGGGGGGGGATGCCTTAATAGAAGGATACTAGCCTACCCATCTCTGTGTAACTACAATTCAATGTTTTAACACGTTTAATTGTGACTCCTGAAGTCCATCCGCTAAGTAGCTCTTACAGGAGTTGCGATACCCAACCGAGAGAAATACTTCAAAGAGGTTGAAGATTCATAAAATATATTTTTGAAGTCCAGAGGAAAATCTCTTTGCTTCCATAATAATTCTGAATACAGGCGGTCCTCGACTTAACAACAGAAGCTACAATGGCACTGGAAAAAATCGACTTATGACCGTTTTTCACACTTAACGACCGTTGCAGCATCCCCATCGTCAGGTGATCAAAATTCAGAATCTTGGAAACTGACTCATATTTATGACAGTCGCTGTATCCCAAGAGCACGTGATTCCCTTTTGCGACCTTCTGACAAGCAAAGTCAACGGGGAACCTGGATTCACTTAACAACCAGATTACTATCAGCTGCAGTGATTCACTTAACAGCAATGGCAAGAAAAGTCAAAAAATGGAGCAAAACTCACTTAAGAACCATCTGACTTAACAACATAAATGTGGGGCTCAATTGTGGTCCTAAGTCAAGGACTACACCTGTATACATAAGAAACTCAGCACCTAAGAACTACTGAGGAACTGGAAACGATTAGCCAGACGAGAAGATTTTTAGAAGACAAATTTGCAGATAAAACAATTGCAAAAATACCGGGCTGCAAATATATGAGAATAACATTCGTAGGTCTGCCATTATTTAGAAGATAATTTATAAGGCAGTGGAGAAAAGAAAAAAGAAAACTACGGGGCCATAAACTGAACACATATAAAAAAAAGTTGGCAAGAGAAGTCGTAGAATGGAGCAGCTCCCTTAACAAATACCTCGCTTAACAACAGAAATTTTGGACTCATTTGTGGTCAAAAGCTGAGGACTATAAACTGTACTGCATTTCACCAATGCATGTAAGGGGGAAAAACTCCAACCCAATAATTAAGCCCAATAAATAAGCCCAATAAATAAATAAGCCCAATAACAAGAAACACTTAGATTCACCTTGAGGCACATTGAAATTCCAGAACTGGAGGATTGTTACAGAGATAACATGTGAGAAATATCTTAACCTAATAAACTCTTAAGTTCAGATTCCTTTTTCCATACTTAAAAGACCCCAATGCATATAAGGAACCTCAGGAATCAAAAGCCCTCATCTACATCATAAATCCCATTCAGATGTTAACAGCTGTAAAAACTCATCTGCAATCCTATAGTATCAAAATAAGTACCGGGTAAGTAAATTGCACATTCCTACCTACAAAGCTCTGGAAAATTTAAATCTCCCCATAACCACAGGCTATAGGTTTTTCCTATTGTTGGGCTAATTCTTCTTTGGATGGGAATAATTCTCAATTTCAAAAAAAAAATAAAGATCTCCCTTTGGGCCAATCATGATACATATATGCAATCAAGGAGATGGATTGAGCAGAGGTGAGGACATTTTTCAACCCCTTTCTCCTCCATTGTGTATTTTTCTCCCACCCACCCAAAAAATTCTGGGTCAGCCATTCAAAACATCACAAGGACACAATGTAAAGAAAACAACTAGAAAGTTTGGCTTTTAAGGGCTTCTTTTTCGACGAGCAAAAGAAGGACACGAAGAGAAATGCGATAACCACCGATTAAAAAAACTTATCCGATGCCACGAAAACTTTTTGTTTTTAAATGATCTTTTTTTTTTCCTCGTAACCAACAGCAAACCCCATTTATCCTCCCGAAGCAGGGGAAAAAAAATTACTTTGGAGAAATCTCATCACGTGCCTTGTTTTCTCCCATCTGCAAAATTATACTTTTATAATCTGGATGATTATATAACCAACCATTATTATTATTTTTTCCTCTCTTTTTTTGGAAATCAAGGGGTGACGAGTTTTCTTTCTTGCATTTTCACCCGTTCGGCCTGCTTTTAATTTTGAACTGGTCCTGATACCTTTGGCACGATTCAGAAATTACACACACACACACCCAAAAAAAAACCCCACACAAGGCAGATTTCGCAAGTCAGACACACAAATACATACAGATACAGATATAGATATAGATATAGATATATAGATATAGATGGTCCGGAATGCAATGATTTTTCTTGCTCTTCTTCCCACTGTTAAGGACAGTTTCCATGCCACCCAGGCATAATTCTACAGGGCATATCCCCAAACCTGTAAACTGGGCCAGATTGCATTTTGATTTATAAACATTCCTCCAGCTCACAAATTCTCCAGCAGGCAGGCAGGCAGGCAGGCAGTGCTGCTGGTCACGTCAACCTGACATCCGACTGGTGTGTGTATATGTAGAAGGAAGGGAGGAAATGTGCACCAGGATTAAAAACACAAGAAAACCCACACACAAACTTTGAACTGCAGATCTGTGAGTCAGAGAAAGAATCTTTTTCTTCCCTCCTCCCTAAACAACATTTTTAAAAAATCAGAAATCCAGTCTCTACTATCAACACTGCCCTCCCTCCCTCCCCCCCCCCCTCCCTCCCCATCATATCCTATGCAGGCTTACTCAGAGTGTGCTGGGAAACTTAACAGAATTAGCGGAAAAGTATGCAGAGGGTGGAAGTCCAAGGTTTTTAATTAAATGGAAGTGGGGAGGGAGAGAGAGGGAAAGAGAGAGAGGCAGGAAGGAGAGAGTGGGAGAGAGAGAGAGAGGGAAGAAGAGAGAGATAGAGGGAAGAGGATTAATAAACTATCTACTCTGCAGAGGTGAAATTGGGGAGGTTTGTAGCTCTTTGGGCCATATGGAATAAAGATATAAAAAGGCATTTATATTTAGGCTTGTCCCATGCAGAAAAACGCTACCTGGTCTCCTTCAGCACCCTTGAAAGCTTCAGCAGCCTTTCCATACAGAAGAGCCCCAATTCGTAGCTCTGGTTTCTGAGTAACCTCCCATCCGAATGCAAAGCAGAGATTTTTCCTGCCTTCTCTCTCTCTCTCTCTCTCTCTCTTTTCTGGCTGGGTGGCCAAGAGGGATCCAGGGGGAAAAGGGGAGGGGAGGAGAGGGAAAGGGGGGGGAGTGGATGTGGACCAGAAGGGGAAGAGGGAAGTGAAGCAGGAAAGGGAGAGAAGGGGTTGGCTGAAGGGGGGAAGGAAGGGTGAAAGAGGAAGAGGTGCAAGGAAAGGAAAGGAGAGGAGAGGAAAGAAGGAAAGGAAAGGAAAGGAAAGGAAAGGAAAGGAAAGGAAAGGAAAGGAAAGGAAAGGAAAGGAAAGGAAAGGAAAGGAAAGGAAAGGAAAGGAAAGGAAAGGAAAGGAAAAAGTCGAGGGAGAGAGGAAGGGAAGGGAAGAAAAGGAAAGGGAGGGAAGGAGGGAGGGTGGGAAGGAAGAGTAGAAGACAGGAAGGAAGGAAGGAAAGAAAAGAGAGGGAGGATAGGAGGAGGGAGGAAAAGAAGGAAAAAGAGAGGGAGAGGAGTGGGCAGGAAAGGAAGGAGGGAGGGAGGGAGAGACGGAGGGAGGAAGGAGGGAGGGAGGGAGAGGGGGGCAGGGGGGAGGGAGGAAAAAGAGGGAGAGGGAGTAGGGGAAAGGGGAGGGAAAGAAAGAAAGAAGAAGGGAGGGAGGGAGGGAGGGAGGGAAAGAGAAGAGGGGGAACGGAGGAAAGGAAGAAGAGAGAGGGGAGGAAGGAAGGAAGGAAGGAAGGAAGGAAGGAGAGAGGGTGAAGGGGGGGGCGAGCGCCGAAGTTTCTCCTTACCGCTTTGCCAGGACCCCAGCCGGCCAGAGGCGGCTCCAGCGCCCCTTCCTTCCTTCCTTCCTTCCTTCCTTCGCCGGAGAGCCTGGCCCGCGGCGGCGGCGGCGGCGGCGGCGGCGGGGGAGCGGGCTTGGCCGGGGCTGCGGGGCGGCTTGTGCCGGGCGAGGGCGGCGGCGTGCGGGGCGGGCGGGGACCCTCCGGCCAGCAGCTCCTCCCTCGGCTCCGGCGCCTCCCCAGCCGCCTCTCCAGCCCGGGCTCCGGCCGCGCTCGGGTTACAGCCGCCGCCACGCGCGCTCCCGGCTCTGCCGCGGGCACGCGCCTCGCCTCGCCCCCGCCCGCCTCCCCACTCGGGGGGCTCCGCCGAACCGGGATGGGATGGGACCCCCGCCGCCCCCCCCGCCCTGAAAGCCGCAGCAGGAGCAGAGGGGCCGCGGGGCGACCACCGCTTCTCCCGCTCCAGCCGAGGGGATCTTGCAGCCCCGCGCCAGGCCCCCTCGGCTAGGAATCAAGGGGGAAGCGATCCCGGCGGAGGGGGAACCTCTTCACACGTTCCAAGATCGACACGCGAGATCCTCTTGGCTGGGAACGTGGGACTCGATCGCGGCGGAGAGCGACGGATTCACACGTTCCCAGCCCAGGGGATCTTGCAGCCCCGCGCAAGATCGACACGCGAGATCCCCTCGGCTAGGAACGTGTGAATCGATCTCCAATAAGGGGAACCTCTTCACACGTTCCAAGATCTACACGCAAGATCGCCTCGGCTAGGAGTGTGTGAATCGATCCCCAAGAAGGGGAATGTCTTCACACGTTCCCAGCCAAGGAGCTATTGCACCGCAGCGCAAGATCTCTTTAGCAAAGAACATATGAATCGATCCTGGCGGAGTGCGACGGATTCACACGTTCCCAGCCACGGAGATCTTGCAGCCCCGCGCAAAATCTACACGCAAGATCCCCTCGGCTGGAAACGTGTGAATGGATCCCGGAGGAGGAGGGGGACCTCTTCACACGTTCCAAGCATCCTCGCGCAAGGTCTACACCCAAGATCGCCTTGGCTAGGAACGTGGGAATCAATCCCCAAGAAGGGGAACCTCTTCACACGTTCCCAGCCAAGGAGCTATTGCACCCCGGCGCAAGATCTCTTTAGTAAGGAACGTATGAACCGATCCCGACGGAGGAGGACGGATTCACACGTTCCTAGCCGTGGAGTTCTTGCATCCCCATGCAAAATCCCCTTGACTAGGAACGTGTGAACCGCTCCCTCTCCGCCCCTCCTGCTTTAAAGGGCCGGAGTGGGGGTCCCAGCCCCGTTACTCGGAGCCCACCCCCACCCGGGACAGACACGGGTATTTTTTTCCCCGGGATGCGTGTTGTTGTTTTTTTCCCCTTGGCTAGCGTGTGATTCCTATCCTGCCTTTCCTCCAGACCGTTAAGGCGGAGATTTCCCCTTCATTTCACATTCACACGCGCGCGCGCACACACGTGTGCAACCGGTCGTTCCCCGCCTGGGGCGGATAGACGGAGTTGTGCGCTTTGGATCGCAGGCAACTTTCTTGCTTGGATGGAAACTGGATCCGCGCAGGGCTTTGCGGCTGCTTCTTAAACCAAAGCTCTCTCTCTCTCTTTTTTTTTTTCACACGTGGTGAAAGAACGCGTGTTTTCGCTTTGCGCGTCGCTTTGAACCAGAAGCTGATGAAAGCGAAAGTGAAAGTAAGGAAAGTGAAAGCTTGCTGGGAAACTGGACTCCCTCTAAATTAAACTGGAAGGGAGGGGGGGGGTTTTTCCCCCTTTTCTTCCAAAAAGCGTTCTGCTCTTTATTATTGCCCTGCAAACCGCGTGGATGAAATCACTAAAAATGACTTTTGAATGTAGCCTCACTTTTGAAAACACGAATTTTGTAAAAAAAAAAAAAAAAAAAAAACTGCTCAAGTTTAGCATCTTGAATAAATTGCTGGATTTCCTTCAACACCCCCCCCCCCCCCCAAACTTGGACAACTTTAAGAAATGTGATTTCACGCTGTCTGAGGAATTCTGGGAGTTGAAGTCCATGCATCTTACAGGTTGAGAAATGCTGGTTTAAACCATGTCATCAAACCATTATTCTTTTAATATCTCTATATAATTTATTTATTTTTTATTAATATAAATTGAAAGAGCAACATATTCAAAATCCATAGAGACCGTGTGTTGTCTGGTTACAATTCTTTTGAGTAATATTCATCATAGTAGTAGTAGTAGTAGTAGTAGTAGTAATAATAATAATAATAATAATAATAATAATAATAGTATTCTCTAATAGTAATCTCAGATTAACAGTGTTTTTCCCTTGTAATATTAATACATATTCATTGTTAATCAAAATTAATAAATTACAGTAATCCACCCTAATAAAATTATTCTTTCTCTTGTAATGTTAGAAGTTCTAACTCATGCTTCTCTTATTTAACCTTATTTTTTAAAAAAATAAATAAATAAAATAAACCGTGTCATCTTAACCTTAAACTGCCTGAGAATTATGATAGTTTTTATATAGGAATGCTAATATATCTGCATTGTATCTTAGATAAGGTACTGGGACAATGTATCCGTGAATATCAAAAAAAGGAGAATATTTGTAGCTCAGGGTTGAAATGTGGGGATCCTTGGTGCTCCCTGAGCTTGGTTGTTTTCTTGCAGATGTTTCATTACCCAACTTGGTAACATCATCAGTGCTAGAAGGGGCAGCTGCAACAAATCCCTCTCCCTTCTAGCACTGATGATGTAATCTAGTTGGGTCATGAAATGTCTGCAAGGAAATAACCAAGCTCAGGGAGCACCAAGGACCCTATAGTCGCCATTGTTCTCCTCCTCCTCCTCCTCCTCCTCCTCTTTGCAAATCCCTCTCCCTTCTAGCACTGATGATATAACCTAGTTGGGTAATGAAACATCTGCAAGAAAACCACCAAACTCAGAGAGCATCAAGGACCCTACAGTCGTCGTTGTCCTCCTGCTCCTCCTCCTCTTCCTCCTCCTCCTCTTCCCCCTCCTCCTCCTCCTCCTCTTTGCAAATCCCTCTCCCTTCTAGCACTGATGATGTAATCTAGTTGGGTCGTGAAATGTCCGCAAGAAAACGACCAAGCTCAGGGAGCACCAAGGGCCCCTCATAAGATTCTTTGATTTATGTTTTGTTGTCTACCTCCAACCACCTAACCCCAAAATCCTTTCCTTCTCCACCACTATCCACACATCAGCCTCGTGTCCTCTGCGGTCTTTGCTGCTGCTGATTTTTACAATAAGGTTCAATTCCCAGTCGAGAAAACTCTTGTCCTTGCAACAAACCATGGTTAAACCAATAACGGTTTAGTAGAAGAGAAATGCAGCTGTAGAGAACTAGCACAGTTCCCTGTTTCTTACCTAGAATCTGTCTTATATGACAGAGAACCCTGGAATTTTTTTTCAGCAACAATTACGTGCAGTTGTCAAGCAAGAGAAATCGGCTGCACAACCAACATTTTTCTAGACAGAGGAGGCATTTCCAAGCATGACAACACAGCCGAGCATCTAATGTTCAGAAACTTATCTAAAGTTGATAGTGCGGACTCTGCCGGGAAGCATCAATGTAGGTTCAGTCCTGGGATTGCTGTGTGTGACAAGATAGCAGCTGAATGGAAGTGTGTAGGACGGAAAGCAGAAGCTGTCGAGATCGAGCAGGCTTCTTCGGGTGTAATAGTTCCTCCTGAAATGATGTGCTGAGCTAATTCTGGTTTGACTCCGCCGTAGCATTAAAATTAAAAAAAAGTTTAATGCAGTTTTTTTCTGCATCGGAGAACAAGGCCTGAAATAAACCCTGCTAGGTGACATATTTTGTAGAGCAGGGGCAGGGGTGAAATCCAGCAAATTCTGACAGGTTCTGGAGAACCGGTAGCGGAAAGTTTGAGTCGTTTGGAGAACCGGCAAACACCACCTCTGGCTGGCCCCAAGCGGGGGTGGGAATGGAGATTTTGCAGTATCCTTTCCCTGGAGTGTAGAGGGAACAGGGATTTTGCAGTATCCTTCCCCAGGAGTGGGGTGGGAATGGGGCTTTTGCAGTATCCTTCCCCAGGGGTGGGGTGGGAATGGGGATTTTGCAGTATCCTTTCCCTGGAGTGGAGAGGGAATGGGGATTTTGCAGTATCCTTTCCCTGGAGTGGAGAGGGAATAGGGATTTTGCAGTATCCTTCCGCAGGAGTGGGGTGGGAATGGAGATTTTGCAGTATCCTTTCCCTGGAGTGGAGAGGGAATGGGGATTTTGCAGTATCCTTCCCCAGGGGTGGGGTGGGAATGGGGCTTTTGCAGTATCCTTCCCCAGGAGTGGGGTGGGAACGGAGATTTTGCAGTATCCTTTCCCTGGAGTGGGGTGGGAATGGGGATTTTGCGGTATCCTTCCCCAGGAGTGGGGTGGGAATGGAGATTTTGCAGTATCCTTCCCCAGGAGTGGGGTGGGAATGGAGATTTTGCAGTATCCTTCCCCTGCGACGCCCACCAAGCCACATCCACCAAGCCACGCCAGGCCCGCCAAGCCACGCCCACAGAACCGGTAGTAAAAAAAAAAATTGAATTTCACCAGCAAGCAGGAGTATCAAACTCAAGGCCTGGGAGCTGGATCCGGCCTGCAGAATGCTTAGATCTGGCCCATAGGGCTTCCCTGGAAACAGCAAAGGACTGGCCCTCCGTGCCCCTTCCACTGAAAACGGAGCTTGGGAGGCCACCACAGGCGCCCCTGACATAAGTGACATCGAGCTGGCCACGCCCACCGTGGCCACGCCCACCCCGGCCCCCCAAGGCCAAACACAACCCTGATGCGGCCCTCAATGAAATTGAGTTCGACACCCCTGTGGTAGAGTTTAACCCAGGGGTCCCCCACCCATAGACCGCGACCCAATCTTGGGCCACAGCCTGTTCGAAACCAGACCACGGGAGAAATGGGCAAGCGGGTGTGTGAAGCTCCATTTGTGCGAGCAGAGGGTGCTTGGGTCCGTGCGAGTGGAGCTTCGCATGTGAGAGCGAGTGCCTGCCCCTCACCCAAGCGGAGCTTCGTGTTTGAGCGCAAGGACCCTCTACACGTGTGCGAAGTTCCGTTTGGGTGAGCGGAGGGCGTGCACGTGCCGCGGATACAAATGAAGTTGTATACGTGAGCCTGCCACACACCCATGTGGTGCCGTGCCTGGCCGCCAAACTGGAAAGGTTGGGGACCGCTGGTTTAACAGGTTTCATTTCCTGTTCAGGATAACAGAGTTGGAAGGGACCTTGGAGGTTTTCTAGTCCAACTTCCTGCTTGAGCAGGAGACCTTCTATCATTTTTGACAAGTGACTGTCCAGTCTCTTCTTTAAAACCTCCAGGGATGGAGCATCCACAACTTCTAGTGGCAAGCTGTTCCACTGGTTAATTGTCCTCACTGTTAGGAAATTTCTCCTTAATTCCAAGTTGCTTCTCTCCTCAATTAGTTTCCACCCATTGTTTCTTGTCCTGCCTTCAGGTGCTTTGGAGAATAACTTGACCCCCTCTCCTTTGTGGCAGCCCCTCAAATACCGGAATACTGCTATCATGTTACCCGTAGTCTTTTTATTTTTCCCCACTCGACATCCCATTAGCCCAGTTTTTTTTCTCCTGCTGCTGAAAGTTTTCTAAACCTCTTCCTCTAATTTAGATGGGAACTCTCTGACTTGATTGACAGAACATGTGAAGCTATGACGTACGTTCTGCTTGTTTGTCGGGTATGTTGTTGTTTATTCAGGAAACCGTGGCTTAAAGCTCTGGATTTGTAAAAAAAGAGGGGCGATTTCTTTTGGAATAACAAGTGTGTGTTTATGCTTCGTTTCAGGTATAAACAGCCGAATTCTCTTTTATTCGGTCGTGGGGATCCAATAGTTTGTGAGTGACATTAAGTTGACATTAAGTTTTTTAATACCGGCCGAACCGGTAGTAAAAAAAAAAAAGCTACCAATTCGGGCGAACCGGTATTTCCGACGGTCAGCTATGCCACGCGATTTAGAATTGCTAAATTTCTAGCGAATCTAAATCATGCGGCACAACTGTTTTCCTCTCCCCTCGCTGTTCTAATTACCTTCAAATGGCCCCTTTTTTCTGCGTGAAGCACGTATTTGGTGCGCATGCGTGGATAGCAACCCGGTGGCAACCCACGGAGGATTTCACCACTGCCCAGCGGTATGCCATCCTATTTAGCCATGTTTTCAAAGCCGGGTGCATGCGGGGAAGATGCACGTATGAGCAAAGCTTGCGCGGAATCCAAGGAGCGAACTAATGGTAACAATCAGGGGTGGGTTCTAACCGGCTTTACTATCGGTTCTCTTTGTGCACGCGCTTCACGCGTGATCACCTCTTCGGTCGCACACTTTGGGCGCGATCGCCATGCGCATGCTCGGTTTGCTTGCCTGCGTGCCAAACTTGCGCTTTGCGCAGGCGCATTGCAAATCTGCCCAGCTGAGGTGTGGCAATCCACTCTGCCGCACCTCTCAGCTGGGCGAAAAAAGAAGAAATTTAAGGTCGGCATAATGCCGGGGCGGGCAGGAGGGCCCAGCTCCCGAAGACAGAGAACCGGTTCGGTGACGTCATATTGTCACCACTACCGGCTCTCGCGAACCGGGCCGAACCGGGAGGAACCCACCACTGGTAACAATATGTGAAACCTTCCTTTGGTTATAATATGGATTCTTTGCTTTTGGCCTTGCTTTTTGTCACGTGGACCAGGGATGGGTTCTACCTTTACTACCGGTTCGGAACGGGAAGCTTCTCCGCATGTGCAGAACACCGAGGATGACATCCAGGGCGGGGCGCAGGGCCTCCTGCCAGTTTTACTACCGGTTCTTGCGAACCGGTCCGAACCGGGGGCAACCCACCACTGACGTGAACCCAACTCTTGGGGGTTATAAATGATGATTGAGGGCTCATGTCTGTGAACCAAGCCAAGTCGCTTAAACAGCAAGCCACGGTTGTACAAACCATAATTTGGGATAATATGTAAAAATACAAAGCCACAGAATTGTCTTTCTAAGGCATTAACACGTTCGGCTATAAATAAGAGATGTATGTGCCAGCACAAAGTATATTATGAACCTGCTCCAAGGTATATATATCAAGAGTGTTAAATCTGATTATAGAGAACATGTTTCTGCAAGGATTTATTATCCATCAGCTGATGATGAAAAGTTCTCTGTTTTATTTCTGTTCCTTCAGAGACTCCAGGTACCGATTGTGCAGAGGCAAAAAAGGAATAATAAGTTTCATGGAAAAAATAATCTTGTAATACGCCAGCCCATACGGGTAATCCTTGATTTAGTGACCAAAGTTGCAACCTGTTTGAAGAGGGTGGGATTAGAATCCAGATCCAAATTCCCGATGGTCAGGCCTCACCTCCTGTGGTCATGTGATTATATTTCGGGCATTTACCAACATGACTGCAATTATGGCAGTTTGCAGTCTTGTGACCATGTTTTACGATGGTTTTCCCCCGCTTTCCACCTTTTGACAAAACCACATCATAGCAAACGATGACTTCACTTAATGTCAAGCATTGGGGAAATCAGGAGATTCAGACAATTCCAACGAGTGTAAAGATTTTATTGCAAGCTTAAACTCTCTACAAGAATCTGAACTACTAACAGTCAAGGGAAATTAGCGGGAGATAAGGAATTCACGGTGGGTTGAACTTAGATATCTTGTGGGTGCGAAGGAACTCAAGGCTGATGACACATTTGACCCCTCCCCAGTCCTCAGCTTGGTCATCTCCTACACTTAAGAACCACTTAGTGTTTGCTTAGTGACCACGGCAAAGAAAGGTAATAAAATCTGGTCAACCCTGTGACCAAGTCATTTTATAACTTTTATGACTTAATGACTGTAATGGGCAAGTCTTCATTACGGTTATAATTCAAGGATCAACTATATGTCAGCTAATCCATTTGCTGGGAAATTTAGATCCAGCTGCCTGTGTAAACATGATAAATTAGCACATCAGTCTCCATTAGCCTCCTCGTCATTTTTATCTCAGCGAAAAATGAGCACAACTTCTGTTATTAATTTAAACCGAAATGTTGTTGTTTTCTGTGTGAACCACACACAGTCTTCTCGTGCGAGTCAACCCCCGTTCTCCAGAAAGCACAATAAGTCGCTTTTCTACGGCTTGCTCTTAAATACAGTACAATTTAATTTAGTTGCTGTATCCTGGGGTGTTTTAAGCATATATTTATGCACTTTTTTCCCCCCTGACATTTAAAGCTTGCCAGTCCCAGAAATACAAGCCGGTAAGATTTGTATAGCCAACAATAAACCGACAATAAACCATCTTCTGATCTCTTCACCCGCCATGCTTTCCTGCCGTGGAACTAACCGGATGAGTCTTTCAGGGTATAATTGGGCCGTTTGATGGCTAGAAAAATTAGAACGTTTCAAAAAAATTCACCACTGTGCCATGCATTTTCCAGCCTAATCTACGCTGGGTGCCCAATTGACCTTATTTGTTTCGTTCGAGATGCAATTTTTCACGCCGTGTGGTGGAATTTGTGTCCTAAGAACGGAAAGCGTGGCAGCGGAGATTTAGAAATTAACGTATATTTTGAAAGCAGAAATCTAATAAAACTCCGTGGTTTTCTCTTCAGCGTAATTCGTGGGACCCTGCCCTGCTGAATTCATTACTTTTTTTAAAAAAAAACTGCTTTTACTTGTCACTGAAATGAATGAGATGGTTCTCTTTAAAAGTGAATTTGAGTTTTGGAGGGGGGGGTGTCAAACGTCTATTCCAATGGGTCTCAATTTTTGTAATTTTAAGAATTTCCCAGGCTGTTGGCTATTTTCATGCTTGTGTAATTTTATTTACTTTATTCATTAAACATGAAACTCAGTCAACTGAACATTCAAAAATGCATCACAAATACCATTGAGTGGGGCTAATGGTTGATACGGGTTGCTGCCAGCATCCTAGGGATCAACTACTACTACTACTACTTATTATTATTATTATTATTATTATTATTATTATTATTATTATTATTATTGATTAATCTTTAGTGAGATTCACAGCCTTTGAGGCTAGTTAATAGCTCAGCAGCTCGAGTCCTAACCAAGGACCTAGGAACTGTTAAGGTATCATTGGAGGATGTAAGCTGTTCCGAGTAAGGTGGTTTTTTGTAGAGTCAAAATGTTCAAGTCCAGCAAATTTAGAATTTCTAAATAGCGGGGTAGCCCTTTGGGTATTGCTCTATTATTATTATTATTATTATTATTATTATTATTATTATTATTTAATCTTTAGTGAGATTCACAGCCTTTGAGGCTGGTTAATAGCTCAGCAGCTCGAGTCCTAACCAAGGACCTAGGAACTGTTAAGGTATCGTCGGAGGATGTAAGCTGTTCCGAGTAAGGTGGTTTTTTGTAGAGTCAAAATGTTCAAGTCTGGCAAATTTAGAATTTCTAAATAGCGGGGTAGCCCTTTGGGTATTGCTCCAAGGGCTCCAATTACAATCGGGACAACACATGATTTCTTTTTCCACAGTCACTCAACTTCAATTTGCAAGTCCCGGTACTACTACTACTACTACTACTATTATTATTATTATTATTATTATTATTATTATTATTATTATTATCATTATCATTATTATTTACTTAATTCATTAAACATGAAACTCAATCAACTGGACATTTAAAAATGTGTCACAAATACGATTGACTGGTGCTAATGTTGATACGTCCTAGGTATCAACCAAGTACCTTCTTAAGATGTACGATGTTCCAAGTAATGCAGTTTTTTGCAGTTCCACTGGTGTTATTGCAGGAAGCTGCAATTTCTTGATGTATTTTATAATTTTTTATTATTGTTGTTGTTGTTGTTATTTAAGATTTCATCTTTAATTAGATTCACAGTCTGGGACTGGTAAAATCTAAAGAGCTGTTAAGGTATCATCTGAGTATATAGGCAGTTCTGAGTAAGGTGCTTTGTTTTTTTTTTTCAAAGTCAGAATATTCAGGTTTGATAAAGTTCAGAATTTTGATGTATCTAAGCAACCCTTTGGGTGTCGCTCCAATGGCTCCTATTATTATTGGTACAACCATTGAGTTCTTCCTCCACAATTGCTCAACTTCAATTCGCAAATTACGATCTTTTGTTATTTTGTCTAGTTGCTTTTCTAGAGCTTTAATGATTGTCTTTATTAAGGAAAAGGGGGAAAAAGGAAGGAAAAGGGAAGAGAAAAACAAAGAAGAGGAGGAGAAGGAGAAGCAGGAGGAGAGGAAGAGGAAGAAGGAGGAGGGGGAGGAGGAGGAGGAGGAGGAGGAGGAGGAGGAGGAGGAGGAGGAGGAGGAGGAGAAGAAGAAGAAGAAGAAGAAGAAGAAGAAGAAGAAGAAGAAGAAGAAGAAGAGGAGGAGGAGGAGGAGGAGGAGGAGGAGGAGGAGGAGGAGGAGGAGGAGGAGGAGAATCAGGAGGTAGAAGTAGAAGTAGAGGCGGAGGAGAAGGAGAAGGAGAAGGAGAAGGAGAAGAAGAAGAAGAAGAAGAAGAAGAAGAAGAAGAAGAAGAAGAAGAAGAAGAAGAAGAAGAAGAAGAAGAGAATAAGGAGGTAGAAAAAGAAGTAGAGGCAGAGGGGAAGGAGAAGGAGAAGGAGAAGGAGAAGGAGAAGAAGAAGAAGAAGAAGAAGAAGAAGAAGAAGAAGAAGAAGAAGAAGAAGAAGAAGAAGAAGAAGAAGAAGAAGAAGAAGAGAATCAGGAGGTAGAAGTAGAAGTAGAGGCGGAGGGGAAGGAGAAGGAGAAGAAGAAACAGAAGAAGGAGAAGGAGAAGTAGAGGAGGAGGGGAAGAAGAAGGAGAAGGAAGAGGAGGAAGAGGAAATGGAGGAGAAGAATCAGAAGAAGAATCAGAAGAAAAAGAAAGAAAAAGAAAGGAAGAAAGAAATAATTTCATGTCGATGTCTTGCAAGATGGAATTAGAAATACCACTTTGGGCTGGGGGGGAAATTGGAGGTTATATCTTCCTTTGAGGCCTACTAGGATCCTGGTGGGAGTTGCATCCAGCTCATCTGGAGAGAATTAAGTGAGAGGAAAGCTGTTCTTCATCAATATTGAAACGAGGAATGGCTCATTTTCCGAGCTCTTTGGCCGCAATGCGCAACTCGAGTAAGTGAAAAAAGAAAGAAAGAAAAGAAAAAGAAATCACAATATTCATTCCTGCAAAATGCACTGGAGAGCTTACACCCTGTGTAACTTCTCTCCTCTCCTGCGAGTAACGTCATTTGTTGGAAAGGCTCTTGACAGGAAACGAAGGTGAGACCAACCCCTCTCGGATTCTGCTCCCCAAACCAACTTTCACATCTGCAACCGATTTAAAACTGCTGCCTCATATCTGCTCCTCCCTGCGGTCCTTTTTCAAGTCGGGGGCATGAAAAATTAATCTCAAAGCAGACACATGCAAAACGAAATAATTCTTCCTCAGAAGTGCGTTATTTTCTTTCTTCCCCTTTCTACCAAGCTTTAACTACAGATGTCATCATGTGTTATATTGCTGAAAAGAAGAGAGAAGTGGGGAAAAAATGGAAGGACTCCCTGGAGAAGAGCCTAATGCTGGGAAAAATGGAGGGCAAAAGAAGAAGGGGATGACAGAGAATGAGGTGGCTGGATGGAGTCACTGAAGCGGTCGGCGTGAGCTTCAATGGACTCCAGAGGATGGTAGAGGACAGGAAGGCCTGGAGGAACATTGTCCATGGAGTCACAATGGGTCGGACACGACTTCGCAACTAACAACCACAACCTGCAATGCAAATCCACCCAAAAAGTAAATAAAGGAGAAAGATTCTGTAGTATTTCTGCGTCCTAATTAATACATGCATAGGTAATGTAAGAGCTACTTTAGAGCTGGCAGAAAATTGTAAGTCACCTATTCCCGGGGGGCGGGGGGAATGCTATTTAAGCAACAGGACTTTACTGTAAGTGGAATCCCATCTCGGAATGACTATCCACAAGGCCAGCTCTGCTTGTGAAAATTATCAAATGTTTTATTAATTTTTCATAGATTTTCTTCGTGGGATTGGATTTCTGATCAATGCCTGTAATGAGTTTTGAGCTGTTTGGTGCAAACAAAGGCAAATTGTTTATATGCAACTACGAATTTACAATCGCTAACACAATAAATATTGCCCTAGTAAGGAAAGGGCAGCTCTCTGGGGATGCTACTAAACCTTAGTGAAAAACTTTAGGATCTGTTTTTTTTTCTTTCTTTCTTCTCTTTCAGATCTTTACAGTTGCCTCGTTCTAGATCTTTTTTCAACCTCAGTGAGTTTAAGATGCCTGGACTTCAACTCCCAGATTATACCATTTCTGACAAATGGTTGTCCAGTCTCAAAAACTTCCACTGATGGATCATTTATTTATTTATTTATTGGTTCGATTTATATGCCGCCCTTCTCTCAGGGCGGCTTACAATGCGTTAAGCAATAGCCTTCATACTTTTGTATATACCTGCTTAGTAGGGCTTTCGGGGCCCCCCTAAGTGTTCTTTTTTATACAAAGTCAGCTTATTGCCCCCCCAAACCGGGTCCTCATTTTACCTACCTCGGAAGGATGGAAGGCTGAGTCAAGCTTGAGCCTGGTGAGATTTGAACTTGCAGTAATTGCAGGCAGCTGGTGTTACTTAACAGCACTTTAGTCTGCTGCGCCATCAAGGCTCTTCCACAACTTTCCACAACTTTCGAAGGCAATCTGTTCCACTGGTTAATTGTCCTCATTGTTAGGAAGTTTCTCAATAATAATAACAATAACAACAACAACTACAAAAAACTGCGCTACTTGGAACATCGTATATCTTAAGAAGGTACTTGGTTGATACCTAGGACGCTGGCAGCAATCCGTATCAACCATTAGCACCAGTCAATGGTATTTGTGATGCATTTTTGAATGTTCAGTTGACTGAGTTTCATGTTTAATGAATAAAATAAATAATAACAACAACAACAAAGTCGAAACTGTTTCACATTTAATATGTGTGAATGCAGCAAAATCGCACAAACTGATTACAAAGCTAGACACGGTCGAGTTGCTAAATTAGTCCACTGGTCATTATGTAAAAAATACAACTTACCTGTATCCAAAAAGTCAGGGGAACACAAAGTGGAAAAAGTTATAGAAAATGAGAAGGTGAAGAGCTTGTGGGACTTTCGAATACAGACGGATCGTCACTTGGAAAACGACACGCCAGATGACACAGTTGTCGAAAACCAAAACGTACAATTTATTGACATCACGGTGCCAGGAGATGCCAGGGTCGAAGAAAAAGAACTGGAAAAAATTATGAAATATCGCAACCTGGCCATTAAAACTACACAGCTATGGATGAAACATGTAACAGTGATACTCATTGTCATTGGGGCACTTGGTACCATATCCAAGAATTTTATAAGCTACATTAACAAATTGCAGTTTCCTGCAATAACACCAGCGGAACTGCAAAAAACTGTGATACTTGGAATATTGTACATTTTAAGAAGATACTTGGTTGATACCTAGGATGCTGACAGCAACCCGTATCAACCATTAGCACCAGTCAATGTGCTAATGTCAGTGTTGGAGCATTCACAACTTCTGGTGGCAAGTTGTTCCACTGATTAATTGTTCTAACTGTCAGGAAATTTCTCCTTAGTTCTAAGTTGCTTCTCTCCTTGATGAGTTTCCACCCATTGCTTCTTGTCCTGCCCTCAGGTGCTTTGGAGAATAGGTTAACCCAGAGGTGGGTTCTACTTACCTTTACTACCGGTTCACAGTGGGGTCAAGGGATATGATTTCCAAATTCATGGGCTATGTTTGGTCTTTTTTGCATGCCTGCCTAGGAGCCCCCTGCTAAACATCCCAGGGCTCAAACAAACATTGATTTTTAACTTCTTTTAGGCCTAATTAAAATCCAATGATTACATTCTAGGCATCTATTTAAGAGGTTCCTCCTTCTGTGACAGCAGCTGGCAAGCCTTATCTGGGCTTGACGTCTAAACAGAATCAGGTCTACTTAACAGATGGGATGTGAGACCAAGTAGGGAGGCCCAAAATAATGGCTAGATTGGAAAAAAATCAAAACGTATCCTAGAAAAATATCAGACGGCGAACCATTTCCCTACTTTTGTCCAAAAAAAAAATTACGCTGGAGTTTCAAGGTATCAGAACTCCGACAGCTGTCAGTCAAGACCTTGCTTATATCTTATATATGTTTGGTCCAGGATCATGGCTATTGAGATTTCTCCAGGAAAGTCCAAATTGTTCCACAGTGTTGACTTTTCTGTAAAGGCAGGGTAAGGCTTTTGGAATTCATTTCTCCTTATTCGCAAAATTGTTCTGTACGTGGACCCACCAAAGTTGATAAAAAAAATGCTGGTTGTTATGGCTTCCCCATCTTTCCTACGTATTGCAAAATCCACGGGGGAAACCAAAAGTGGGGGAAAAAATGACACAATTGAAGCCTCACCTTCAGGGGTGAGTTGCTGGGGGTTCGCAGGGGTTCGGGAGAACCTCTAGCTAAGATTCTGTGCAGTTCAGAGAATCCCCAAATCCCACTCCCAGGGCATGTGCGGAGGCTCGGGGAGGGCAAAAAACGGGCCTACCGGAAGTTCGGGCCCATTTCCGGCCTCCAGAGGGCCTCCGGAGCCTGGGGAGGCCGTTTTCGCCCTCCTGGAGGCTCAAGGAAAGCCTCTGGAGCCTGGGGAGGGCAAAAACATTGCCCCACACACCCCGTGATGCAGGAGGCTGACTATGCCACACCTACCATGGCCACACCCACCCAGCAACTGGGCAGAGAACCTCTTGCTAAAATTTTTGAAGCCCATCCCTGCCTACTTTCAACTACACGCTTACAAAAGGGTTGGGAGATTCTTTGGTATGGTTATCATCTTGCCTTTTTTGACCTCCTCTCCTTCCGTGGGTGCCACTTTCCCCCCGAGAACAAATATTGTTGCGCTGTGTTGAAATATAGGCAGCCAAAGAGACTTTGCGGTAAGAGACACGGGGAGCTATACAGAACCATTTAATCTTATAGCCAAAAGCTCTCGGGCAAAGCTGAGTATAATTGTAAAGCTTAAGATTTGAAATTGAATATAAACTGCGGGAATAAGGAATTAGGGATGCAATCGACAAAGATTTAAACTGCCTCTCTTTGTCGCAGTATTGGTCCAGTAAAATATGGCAAACCTATTTTATTGTGGATCCATTACAGTAAAACAGAAGAAAATACACCTTAGAGAGCCATTTAGCATTGCTATGTGCTCTTACCCAAGCTTCTGAATTGCATTCTCTCAAATCACTTTCCCTGGGCTTAATCATTGTGTTTATTAAGCAAAAAAGGAAGGAAAAAGGAAGGAAGGAAGGAAGGAAGGAAGGAAGGAAGGAGACAAATACAAAGAAGAGGAGGAGAAGGGAGTGGGAAGAAGAAGGAGAAGGAGAAGGAGAGGGAAGGAGGAGGAAGAGGAGGTGGGAGAAGGAGAAGGAAAAAGAAGGAGAAGGAGAGGGAAGGAGAAAGAAGAGGAGGGAGAAGTAGAAGGAAAAAGGAGAAGGAGGAAAGGAGGAGGAGGAGGAGGAGGAGGAAGAAGAAGAAGAAGAAGAAGAAGAAGAAGAAGAAGAAGAAGAAGAAGAAGAAGAAGAAGAAGAAGAAGAAGAAGAAGAAGAAGAAAGAAAGAAAGAAAGAAAGAAAGAAAGAAAGAAAGAAAGAAAGAGAAAGATCTCTTACATACTAAACAACAGGACACTTGCTTGTCTATTCATGTCCTATTATCCCAGTCAATTATTTAATATTTAAGTCAATAACAAAAAGAAGTAGGAAATAAAATATACGTTGACCAAGTTAGTCTTCTAAATAAGACTTTTCCTACCAGCAAAATGCTTGTTCGTGATTGTCTTTCACATCAATGAAAGTCTTCACATATCACATTAAGCTGTGGTCCATTAAATTACAACTGATTGAATAAGGTGGCTTCACACAGCCTATACATTGTAGACCAGAGGTAAGGAATTCTTGAAATTGTGGTTGGCACTTTTTTAAAATAACTTTTTTTCAGCTGCTATGCACTAAAGGTTGGCACAACGAGGATCATAGAAGAAAAAAAGTTTTATTTTTCATTAAAAAGAAAGATGGGCCTAGTGGAATCTTAACACACCTATTTTTTACTTTACTTTATTTTTATTTCATATTCCTAAATCTCCCGTCACCCTCAGAGAGAGAGGGGTACAATGGAACATAACCGATGAATAAAGCAATGTAGAAAAATTAACGTTAAAAAATTAAATTGGGGTTAAAAAATGTTACAGTGATAGACTAATGACAATCAAACATCAAAAGGGAAAAAGTCTTTTCTTAAAATGTAGTGCTTATCTGATCCAGGAAAGAGGAACAAAAATTATGGGCTTGGAAGGCTCTCCAACCTTGGCAACTTGAAGACTTGTGGACTTCAACTCCCAGAATTCCTCAGCCAGCTTTGGAATTCTGGGAGTTGAAGTCCACAGGTCTTCAAATTGCCAAGATTGGAGAGCTAGACTGTCATGAAACAACCATCTACCAACTGCACTGTTGAGTTTGCAGACTATCTTAGGCCAAAATTAAACAAATTCCGTGATAAAAACCTGTCTGTGTCTTAGTTTATTGTGAGAAGTTGCCACTGTGGTTGCTTTAAGGCAGTGTTTCTCAACCTTGGAAGCTTGAAGATGGGTGGACTTCAACTCCCAGAATCTGGGAGTTGAAGTCCACCCATCTTCAAGCTACCAAGATTGAGAAACATTGCTTTAAGGCTTAGTAGTGCATCTTATAAAACCAGCAGTGACATAGCAAACAGATTGTAGATAGAACCATCTATGACCTTCAAGGTATTACCACTTGCAAGGTTAGGCAAATATCACAGGAAAAGGTCAGAATAACAAAATTGGAAGGGACCTTGAAGGTCTTCTAGTCCAACCCTATCCTATTTCAGACAAATGCCTGTACAATCTCTTCTTAAAAGCCTCCAATGTTGGAGCATCCACAACTTCTGCAGAAAAGTTTCTCTCTGCGTTGGTTAGATACCGCTAAGTCAGATTTCAGAAGAGTTCAGCGTTTACTCCAGACGGACCCAATGATTCAACTCAAAGCATTATTTAAATATTTGCCAGGGAGGAATGAGGGATTGATGGGGGAAACCGTTCGGTCCAGGAAGCAAAACCTCGCTCAGCAGTGTGAAAAGTTGTACATTGATTGGAAAGGAAGTTTTTAGACAGAAAGAGTTACAGTCTCTGAGATCACAACGGCAACAATCTCCTATATAATTTGCAAGACTTCAAGAGTCAACCCTGAGTTTGAAATTTTAATGGTCATTTGGGTGGAAAACTGCCCGAGGGCCTCTGACACAGATGCTAACCTTCTCTGGGCCGAGAAATTTAGGAAGAAAGATGGTTTTAGAAAAGAACTGTCAAACGTAGACGTTTTTTAAGGCAGTATTTCCTCCTATGAGAAGAAAAATGAACAGGAAGCAATCTGCTGGATGTTTATGGCTATTTCCTTGCTATTGCGTTCATCTTATAATATATTCCTTCACTCGCTAACCAGCTACCTATCCAGAAGAGTTCTCCAGAGGCCCAGCCTTCGGGAAAGACAAGAGTTTTAGAAATGATTCAAATCATTTCAGGGAGCCTGGATAGCTCTGCAGACTAAAGCACTGTAATTTAACACCAGATGTCTGCAATTAAAGTAAGTTCGAATCTTGCCAGGCTCAAGGTTGACTCAGCCTTTCATCCTTTCTAAGGTAGGTAAATTGAGGACCAAGTTTGTGGGGGCAATAAGCTGACTTTGTATAAAATATACAAAAGTATGAAGGCTATTGCTTAACGCACTGTAAGCCGCCCTGAGTCTCCGGAGAAGGGCGGCATATAAATCAAATTTAAAAAAAAAATAAAAATAAATGGTGTGTGGGAAAGTTCAGATGATGCAAGGGTGGACTTCAAATATTTTAGCAAGGGGTTCTCTGCCCAGTTGCTGGGTGGATATGGCCATGGTGAGCATGACTTAGTCGGCCTCCTGCACCATGGCAGGGGAGGGTGTTTTTGCCCTTCCCAGGCTCCAGAGGCTTTTCCCGAGCCTCCAGGAGGGTGAAAACGGCCTCCCCAGGCTCCGGAGGCCCTCTGGAGGTTGGAAACAGGCCTGTTTCTGGCCTTCCTGAACTTCCGGTAGGCCCATTTTTCACCCTCCCCAAGTGGGGAGGGCAAAAAATGCACTTACCTGCATCCAGAACGGTCTGCGTGGGGACTCCTGGGAGGAGTAGGATGGGCGGGGCCAGCAGATGTGGGATTTGGGGGTTCTCCGAACTGCACAGAATCTTAGCTAGAGGTTCTCCTGAACCCATGCGAACCCCCAGCAGCCTAATCCTGTGTAGGCTGCTTAGAGAAGCAGGACACATGGAGGAGTTCTTCATACTTCTAAGATTTCAGATGTCTTCTTCTGCCTAACCCAGAGGATTTTTCAGAATTCCTTCCAACAGGCACCATCAACCTGTTGTTTAGAGACGCTGCCATACAATGTGAAGGCTCTCTTGATTCACGGTTGATATTTGGTGCCTTCACGATGGACATGTCCATTCTTAGCGTTAGAAGAGGTTGACCATTGCTTTCTTCAACAACCCCTTTTGACCTCCTAGTCTGCCTCCAGTTCAAGAATTCCTTAACAGTCTCTCAGTCAAATATTAACTAGTCTGACCCAATGGTGGGTTCTAACCGGCTTTACTACCTGTTTTCTTCGTGCACGCGCTTTGCCATTACAGCACATATTTCATATATTATCGTGTTTCCCCGAAAATAAGACATCCCCTGATAATAAGCCCAATCAGGCTTTTGAGGACATGTGCTAAAATAAGCCCTCCTGAAAATAAGCCCTCCCCAAAAATATTTAAATGCAGGCGCAGTTGCTCCCCGCCATTTCCTCTGGTTAGAGTTAGGGAGACAGGGCTGGAAATCAGATAAGACGGCAGGAGGAGCCCCGTCTTGGTCCACGTGCCCCAAAATAATAAGACCTCCCCAAAAATAAGGCCAAGTGTTTATTTTAGGGTTCAAAAAAATATAAGACAGGGTCTATATTTTTGGGGAAACACGGTATATATTTGTGCCTAATCACTTTCATCTTTTCCATCATTATGATTAGTAGCTGATGCCCACAGCCAAGAGATTGTTATCTCCTGTACTGTAATAGAACTAGCAAATTTCTACTGGGGAAGTCTATATTGAATTAATATACATACTTGGGGACATGACTCAGACTTGAAATATACACAAGAGGAACTTAAAGCAATGTGCTAACATGTGTCTTGGCCAATTAAGCCCAGCCACCATAGACAGAACAATCTCATCCAATTAAAAACCCTTTTAATGACAGAGAAAGAGCACGCGGAATCAAATTATACTAGTTACTTCCTTGGGGAGTAGCAAAAATTACAACAAATTGACTATTTATCTGGGAAAATTAGAAATCCAATAGAAAGTATGAAATCGAGAGTGACGTGGACATTAAACTGAAGAACAACAATTAGGGTAGCTGTGTGCGGAGCACCTGTTCATAAAGAGATTCTTGTAGAATTCGAGGCTTTGTAGGCTTGGCTGGTAGGTTTGACCGGTGATGGAGGTATCTGCTTTTTGATTCCTTTTCTAGAATGATGGAATGATCCTGAAGAGGATTTGCTGAAGACTGGTTAGAGTCAAAAGGAGGGGGAGAGAGACAGAGACAGAGAGAGACACAGAGAGAGAAACAAAGGGATAGAAGGACATAGGGACAGGGAAAGAGACAGAGAGAGAGAGAGAAAGAGAGACAGAGACAAAGAGACAGATTGAGAGAGAGAGACAGGGAAAGACACATAGAATGGAAGGGAAGGGAAGGGAAGGGAAGGGAAGGGAAGGGAAGGGAAGGGAAGGGAAGGGAAGAGAAGAGAAGAGAAGAGAAGAGAAGAGAAGAGAAGAGAAGAGAAGAGAAGAGAAGACAAGAGACAAGAGAAGACAAGAGAATAACAGAGTTGGAGAGAGACAGAGACAGAGACAGAGACAGAGAGGGGGGACACAGAGAAAGAGACAGAGAAAGAGAGACAGAGAGAAAGATTGAGAGAGACAGAAAGAGAAAGAGAGAGAGAAAGAGAGAGAAAGAGAATGTGACAGACACAGAGACAGATAGACAAAGAAAGAGAGAGACAGATAGAAAAATAGAGAGAGAAAGAGAGACAGAGAGAAAGACTGAGAGAGAAAGAGAGACACAAACAGACAGCTTATTGGGGGCAATAAACTGACTTTGTATAAATATACAAAAGTATGAAGGCTATTGCTTAATGCATTGTAAGCCGCCCTGAGTCTCCGGAGAAGGGCGGCATATAAATCAAATTAAAAGAGAGACAGACAGACAGACAGAGAGAGAAACAGAGAAAGAGAGAGTGTGTGACAGACAGAGAGAGAGAGAGAGAGAGAGAGAGAGAGAGAGAGAGAGAGAGAGAGAATTGGGATAAAACAGTGAAAGGAGTCTTAAGAGGGAGGCTGGAGACTCTGCAGAGGTCTCCCACTTCAGACTGGCAGAAGAAGAACAGGGGGTCAAGCTATTCTCCAAAGCACCTGAGGGCAGGACAAGAAGCAATGGGTGGAAACTCAACAAGGAGAGAAGCAACCTAGAACTAAGGAGAAATTTCCTGACAGGCAGAACAATTAATCAGTGGAACAACTTGCCTCCAGAAGTTGTGCATGATCCAACACTGGAAGCTTTTTAGAAGATGTTGGATAACCATTTGTCTGAAGTGGTGTAGGGTCTCCTGCCTAAGCAGGGGGTTGGACTAGAAGACCTCCAAGGTCCCTTCCAACTCTGCTATCCTTCCTTCCTTCCTTCCTTCCTTCCTTCCTTCCTTCCTTCCTTCCTTCCTTCCTTCCTTCTCCATCACTGGAGGTTTTTAAGAAGAGGCTGGACAGCCACTTGTCTGAAATGTTATAGGGTCTCCTGCCTAAGCAGGTGATTGGACCAGAAGACCTCCAAGCTCCCTTCCAATTCTCTCTTATCCAGTTTTCTGCCTACGTTACTGTCCATTTAATACCAGGAGAAACTCTTTAGAAGGGAGACAACGGTAAGTCACACCTTCCCTGTTGCCAGGAAAAAACGGTACACTTATGTATGCATCATCATCAAGAGAAGGCCTCCAGAGTATCCTGACTTTTCAAATTCTCAAAATATCCGTATTATCAGTGAAGTGGAATGTTTTCATGTCAGCCTCTGAAGGAAAAAAAAAACACAACACTTGATCGGGTGAATGGAATCTTGTCAGGCCAAACGCAGGGACATGAGTCAGAGAAGAACTGATAAAGAACTATTCTTCAAAATGGATAAAGAAGCTTCTGAGAAATCCCTTGTCTGCCCCAGAACTTCCCTCTATGGAGAAATATTTAATATTTGCTTTATTACAGGTGGTCCTCAACTTACGACCACAACGGAGCCCGAAATTTTTTGTTGCTAAAGGAGAACACTTGTTAAGTGAATTTTGTCCCATTTCATGACCTTTCTCGCCACGGTTGTTAAGTGAGTCACACGGTTGTTAAGCGGATCTGGCTTCCCCCTTGTCTTGGCTCGTTAGAAGGTCACACAAGAGGATCACGTGACCCGGGGGACGCTGCAACCGTCATACGTATGAGTCAGTTCCCAAGCATCTTGGGAATTGTGATCGCGTGAACATGGCAATGGTCGTAAGAGTGAAAAACGGTCGTAAGCCACTTCTTCGGTGCTGTTGTAACTTTGAACAGTCACTAAATGGACTGTTGTAAATCAAGGGCTATCTCTAATCATCATCATCATAATCTTTTAATGACCCCATAATCCTTTCTGGGGTGGAGTCTGAGCAACTGAATGTTTACTGGCCGGATGCCCTTCGTGTTGCCAATACAGAGTTATATTCAGCAAATATATTCTCAACGAGAGAGAAATATCTGCCTCTACCTAGGATCGAACTCACAGCCTCCTGATTGTGAGGCAAGAGTTCCACCTCTAGGCCACCGCATCACTCAAGGGCTACCTTTAATGGTTTTTATTATATTAAATGGCAGGTTGAAGATGGACCCAGTCTAGATAGCACTATTGGTTGATTTTTGTTAGGAATACGAAACCTTTCAATCAATTCAATAGATTTTAAGATATTTGAGACAGGCACAAAACTGTCCCCCGAATATTTTTATTGCTTTTAGGACTACAGTTTCATTGGCCAATAGAGCTCAATTCTCACAGAATTAGAACAGGGCTCAAACTTGAGATAAGACTTGGTTGATTCCTACCACGTGGAACTTTATAGTACGGAACAACTTTCAAAACCGCTGCAGGTCTCCTTGTAGTAAATGTTGGCGTGTTGGGTTAATCTTAAATCAGCTTAAATCCCCCAGCTTGATTACATCTTGTTGAGGTAATGGAGAAAGACATTTTTCTGAGCATGGAAGGAATGAGTAAAGATTAAATGCTCCGTCCTGGGAGATTTGCTCGTTATAGAAAGCTGAGCTTGGAATTTGACAATAATCAACAATTAAATCGATGCTTTAAGGGTATTATTTAATGTGTCTGTTTCAAATTATGTCTCGGTTCTTTGTATGGAAGCGGAGGTGGGTTTTGGATATTTTTACCACCGGTTCGCTCCATGTATGCACGCTCGCTTTGCACGCATGTGCCCGGCCTTCTGTGCAAGCACCCGGCCTTGAAATTGTGGTGTTTGCCCCACCCGCATTTGCCCCACCTGCATTTGCCCCACCCACGTTCGCCTTTACCGGTTCGCCAAAACTGGCTGAATACCACCACTGTACAGGACCATAAACTGAGTTGCAAAGGACCTTGGAAGTCGTGGGCTTTACAGGAGAGCAGAAAATAGAACCTGGATTCTCCTGGTTGAACTTCTGGTTGACCTCTTAGGAGAGGGAACCGCACAGGCTCTTGGCTTTCAGATGGTTAACATCGACAAGAGTAGCAAAATTACACACAATGGGATCTAATAATAACGTTGGCCAAAGGTAGTACCAATAGTGAAAGGGGTACGGTTAAAGACACTGAGCTTGTCAGCTGGAAAACTGGCAGTTCTGTGTTTGAGACCTGAGCAATGTGCAATGGGGTGAGTTCCCGCCCTTGCCTCAGCTCCTGCCCACCTAGCAAGTCGAAAGCATTCAGATGCGAGTAGATCAATAGGTACCACTTTGGTGGAAAGGAAACTGCATTCTGTGCACCTCTGGCGTATAGCCACGCTGGTCACATGACCACGGAAAATGTCTTCAGACAATGCTGGCTCAACCAAGACAATGCTGGCTCAACCAAGAAATTGGAGATAAGCCACGATGAGCCATGGTGCAGGATTGCAGGCTAACTCTGCCCACTGCCAGCAGTTCGATCCTGACTGACTCAAGGTTGACTCAGCCTTCCTTCCTTCCTTCCTTCCTTCCTTCCTTCCTTCCTTCCTTCCTTTCTTCCTTGGTGGTTCAGTGGTTAGAATGCAGTATTGCAGGCTAACTCTGCCCACTGCCAGCAGTTCGATCCTGACCTGCTCAAGGTTGACTCAGCCTTCCTTCCTTCCTTCCTTCCTTCCTTCCTTCCTTCCTTCCTTCCTTCCTTCCTTCCTTCCTTCCTTCCTTCCTTCCTTCCTTCCATGGTGGTACAGTGGTTGGAATGCAGTATTGCAGGCTAACTCACTGCTCACTGCCAGAAGTTCGATCCTGACCTGCTCAAGGTTGACTCAGCCTTCCTTCCTTCTGAGGTCTGAGGACCCAGATTGTTGGGGGCAATATTCTGACTCTGTAAACCGCTTAGAAAGGGTGTGAAGCTGTATATAAGTCTAAGTGCTATTGCTATTGCTATCAGCACTGTGCCCTAGAGTAAGCCACGTCTGGACAGGGGAAAGTTTTACCTTTTTAATACCAACAGTAATAGGTGCCTTGGGTGCAATCCGAAAACATCTGGAGCATCACTTGAAAACCATTGGTGTTGACAAATTCACCACTAGTCAATTGCGAAAAGCAGCTTTACTCGGAACAGCTGACATCCTGTGATGAGACCTCTAACTCTATCAAAGAACAACATCTGTCTTATCCCAGGTCCTCGGAAAGGACTCGAGAGGGTGGACAAAGGTGCCAAATCCAGGCTGAACATCTGGCTGACTGGCGAACAACATGGCCAACCAAGGGACGTCTCTAAGAAATGAATTTTTGATTCTTACAAGTGATTGTGCCGCTAACACATTTCTCCTTAATCAATTTTTTTTTCTAGTGTGTTTCAGGCAGATAAATTAAAAAAACTTCTTTTAGCGTTAACTCCTGATAGCTACAGAAGATAAATATTTCTTTTTCACTTCTTCTTTAATTTTTTCGAACAGTGACATGTAGTAATCCGTGGATTATCTTTGGCTGAACCTCAGATCAATGCATCTCTTGACTCGTAGATCTTTTTCCCAAAACTCCTTACCAGTTAAAGCATTTCCCTTCTTCTGCACCGCAACTGTGATTTACACTCGTTGCGTTAAATCCCCCTGTTTACCTGGTGCTGCAGTTCTCTTGCCACCGTTAACGTTTTCATCTAAGGCATAGGAAAAATACGACGAGTGGGCTTTTATCATTTTTGATAAAAAATTTTACATTCCTATTTTTATTGTAACATAAGAATTATTTTATCGTAATAAATAATTGTCAGAATATTCATGACTGGGAAGACATGGTAACAAGGTCAGCCAATGAATATGCATGGCAACTAAGTCAGCCAATTGGGAACTGAGACAGACTGGAGCCAGGGCATGTCTTAGTCTGCAGCTTCTGAGTCTGGGCAGAGAAACGAAACTGAAATTGAATTATGAGTGTGGGCACACGCACGCATGAATCCCCCACACGTCCCCCGCTTTTGGCACGCGACGACAAAAAGGTTAGCCATCATTGTCCTAGAATGCCAGGATGCTGGATTATTTGAATAACATGGGGGTGAAAAAAAAAGAGTTAGAATTTTCTAACTTTTCATATTCTGCTGGGAGGGAGCCAGCAGTCTTAGCCAAAGTCAACACTCCAGCTGCCAGGAAATATAAATATTAACCTTTATCAATAATATCCTAAGTATCATTCCTTTAAAATTCTGGAATGTTTTTTATGACCACTCAGCATTTTTCTCTGAGATTTTTTCCCCCCCCTAAGAGTGTGATATTTTTGTTACTGCGCCCATCATTGTTTTACTGTATATATGATATATATCTTTTTTTTTTCTTTTTAGGAGAAAAGAAGTCCAACCCTCTGAAGGTTTAATCGTGATTTATTAAATGGACTCCAGATGTTCACACAACCTACTGAGTCAGGACTAAATAAACCACTTTATGTCACACTTGCAGGAAAGAAAGCAAGGACGGTAAAAGAAAAAAGACAAGCTACGTTTTTATTTGATCCTTTCCACGAGGATAAAAATGGCTCCTTTGAAATTTCAGGGCTGAGAGAAGAGGGATGGAGCACTTTTGGTAGACCGGTTTCAGAGAGGCGATAAACAGGAGGCAAGCTGTGTAACTACAGTCTGTTTGGAGAATAAATCGTGAAGCCAGTTCTTCATTGTAAAATATTAACCTCCTCTTATCAAATATTCAAAAGCAGGAACAAGGGCATGAAAAGTTGAACTGAAGGCTTCCTAGGCAGAACACCCAACTCTGGGGGAAACCAAACTCGTTTCTCTCAGATATTTTCCCCGGTTGCATTTACCCCTGGCACAAAAATCCTCTAGTAAAAGCCTGCCGTTCTCATATCCCTGTAATTTGCTTTCATCCTTCACCTTAATTCAAGCCAAAGAGTGAGATGTGCTTCCATTTTAACTCTAGTAGTTGTAGCTGAGTCATGGGAACTTCTTCTTCTTCTTCTTCTTCTTCTTCTTCTTCTTCTTCTTCTTCTTCTTCTTCTTCTTCTTCTTCTTCTTCTTCTTCTTCTTCTTCTTCTTCTTCTTCTTCTTCTTCTTCTTCTTCCTTTCCTCCTCCTCCTCCTCCTCCTTCTCCTCCTTCTTCTTCCTCTTCTTCTTCCTCCTCCTCCTCCTCCTCCTCTTCTTCTTCTTCTTCTTCTTCTTCTTCTTCTTCTTCTTCTTCTTCTTCTTCTTCTTCTTCTCCTCCTCCTCCTCCTCCTTCTCCTCCTTCTTCTTCCTCTTCTTCTTCCTCCTCCTCCTCCTCCTCCTCTTCTTCTTCTTCTTCTTCTTCTTCTTCTTCTTCTTCTTCTTCTTCTTCTTCCTCTTCTTCTTCTTCCTCTTCTTCTTCTTCTTCTCCTCCTCCTCCTCCTCTTCTTCTTCTCCTCCCCTCCTCCTCCCCTTCTTCTTCTGCTCCTCCTCGTCTCCTTCTTCTTTTTCTTCTCCTCCTCCTCCTCTACTTCTGCTTCTACTTCTCCTCTTCCTCTTCCTCCTCCTCCTCTCCTCCTCTACTTCTTCTTCTCCTTCTCCTTCTCTGTTCATTCCTTTCTTTCACTACACGAATGTATGCTCTGTCCTTCATATTTATTAAGATAATCTTTTCAACAGATTCTAATATATAAGAGTGAAGTTATAAGATGCTTTGAATTTTTTCTTTCTCGTGTTTGACTTTTTCCAAGTGCAAGTCAGCTCACAAATTCATAACAGTATTTAAATAAGATAAGATTAATGAGATAACATTCAAAGAATGTTATCTCATTAATCCTCACTGCAAGAAATGAGCAGATTGTGCATAGGTATTCAATATATTTATTGTGGCAGAACATATTAGTGAGTTTACATATTTGATTCTATTTTAAAAGACAGAAACCGGTAGGGATTTTCTTCATGATATTCTGTCTAATAAATTCAGTAAATTCAAATAATAATATTTAGCATTTATGTAACACTTTAGCCTCTGTTCAGAATACAAGAGCCCCCTAAGTCCTTGGTGTTCCTTAACTGGTTTTCTACATTATTTATTTATTCATTCAGTTTTAATATTTGTTGATTTGTTGATTTGTAGATGATAGATGATAGATAGATAGATAGATTAGATAGATAGAGTAGATAGAGAGAGATGGTAGATGGATAGACATAGATAGATAGATAGATAGATAGATAGATAGATAGATAGATAGATAGATAGGATGATAGATAGATATGGTAGATGATAGATAGATAGATAGATAGATAGATAGATAGATAGATGATAGATAGAGTAGATAGATAGAAGTGGTAGATGGATAGATGGAGATAGAAGATAGATAGATAGATAGATAGATAGATAGATAGATAGATAGATAGATAGATTAGATAGAGAGAGTAGATAGATAGATAGGATGATAGATAGATATGGTAGATGATAGATAGATAGATAGATAGATAGATAGATAGATAGATAGATGATAGATAGAGTAGATAGATAGAGGTGGTAGATGGATAGACGGAGATAAATGATAGATAGATAGATAGATAGACAGGCAGGCAGGCAGGCAGGCAGACAGTTTTCCACCATATTTTATTTTCCCTTCATTGCATCTGGAGGATGATTCCAGAGTTCATGAGAAGCCCAACCAAACCAAGAGGGTTATTTTTAACCCCATCTGTCCTAGGCAGCGAAGAGCATTACTGCAATTAGCTTGACGTGGATTCTGCCATTTGTCATCAGTGTGAGAAGAAGCCAAGGAAATGACAGTGCTTGAAAACCCGGCGCGCTCGTCATTGTTTTATTTATGAGCTGACCCTTTCAGCCAAACAATGGGCGATCTATATATAGACTCAACGGACCATTGTTTGGGGTTGAAAGCTTCTTGCTTCACTGCCGTTTGCGGAACCTCCTCCATGATCTTGTAATCGCAGTGTTAAAGTGGAAGGATCGACCATGGAATATGGCAACCAACATAGATTTCACAAAAAGCCGAGAGTTGTTGCAAAAAATATATAGATATACAGTATCTCCCCAGAAACCTGGCATTTTGTGCTTGAGGTGGCCTGCTCTTCTTCTCCTTCCTTCATATTAATCTCCGAGGTGCTGTTTTATGTCAGTGCTACAGTTTGTAAGATTCAAACTTTCTAACCATAATAGATGAAAATATTGATATTCTTATGAGTACAGGAAACAACAGTCTTGGACAATGTGCAGAGAAGAGCAACAAGGATGATTCAAGGCCTGGAGACTGAAACATAAGAAGAACGGTTGTAAGATTTTAACAGTAACAGAGTTGGAAGGGACCTTGGAGGTCATTTAGTCCAACCCCCTGCTCATGCAGGAGACCTGTTCTAGGGATTCGAACAGCCGAACTGCCAACCTTTCTGATCGACAAGCTCAGTGCCTTGATCTGGGATTGGCCAGTCTACAGAAAAGAAGGACTAGGGGGGAGATGATAGTATTCCAGTATTTGAGGGGCTGCCACAAAGAAGAGGGGGTCAATTTATTTTCCAGAGCACAGGAGACAAGAAGCCATGAATGGAAACTCATCAAGGAGAGAAGCAACCTGGAACTAAGGAGAAACTTCCTAACAGTGAGGACAATTAACCAGTGGAACAGCTTGCCACCAGAAGTTGTAAGTGCTCCATCCCTGGAGGCTTTCAAAAAGCAGTTGCTGAACAGTTGCTGAAAAATTGTATAGGGTCTCCTGCTGGAATAGGGGACTGGACTAGAAGACCTCCAGTCCCTCCTAGCTCTATTCTGATTGATGTCAGGGGTGAAGAATCGACACCACGTATTACATTCCAGTTAAGATGATTTATTGCTCATGCTTATGGATGGAAATCTAATCAACTAATGGTCGGCACTAAATTGGAACTAGATAAGATTCAATGGAATTCAAGAGGGATTAGAATTAGACTATTTGTGGGAATGTAAGGATTCTAGGCTAATGTTGTGGCCCGCCAGCGGCCAGCAGAGCTGGCAGCAGATTCAGACAGTGAGGAGGTTGGGGAGGAACGTGGGCCAGTCCTGGGGGCTGGGGAAAGCTCAAACGATGACTCTGAGTCAGAGGCAAAGAGGGGGAGTCTCCAGAGTCTGACATCAGCGAGGCAGAAGAACAGCTGTTCCGTCTGTTCCTCTGCATGCACAGGGCTGCCAGACGACAAGAACAATTAAGGAAACAGGGTCGACTTGGGAGTAAGGCTTGGAGATGATTGGCCCCTCCCATAAGACATAAAAGAGGAGCGAACGGGACGTGAGCTTTTGCAGGAAGGAATTAGTTCATCTGGCCGGTTCAAGACTTGAAACCTCTTGTTTGTGACTCTGTGCCAAGTTTGGCCTTGCCCTGCATCTGGGAATTAGCTCTCTGGCAGCGTTCCATGTGAGATAAGGTGGGTGTTGATAACCTTCCTCTGAAAGACTGCTTATCAAACCTTGCGGGCTGTAAATGAAAGTAATTTACAGCCGTATGAGTTAAAGAGGTTTGCCGGGACTACATTTGTGCTGTTTAATTTCTAAGGAAGCCCAGGTCAGAATAGCTAATGACTCCCTTGACTCTGCCCCTACACTCTGCCACTCCTCTTCCTACACACGAGTTACAATTCTGCCCCCGTAATGATTACGTAAAGGTCTTTATTTGCTTGGTGTCCCTTGCGTTCCATTATTCAGAAGCAGTTATCTTGCTGGGTTGTGTTGCAGCTGCCTTAGTAGTTCCTTCAGCTCTTTTCTGGTGCCCGCTGTGGAATGATCCCTCTTAGTCATAAAAATGAAGTCTTCATTTCCACATGTTCTTTAACCTCTTCTCAGCCCTGTTTTGCCCTGTGCAAAACATCTGTGTTTTGCAATAGTTTTGACAGACACTGAGTAATTAGCTATAAGCCCGTGCTCATTCTCTCCCCACCACCCATGGACAGAGTCGAGCAGAAAAAAAAATATTGCGATATAAAGAATAAGGAAGTTCTCCTGCAAAGTTGCCATCACCAGAGGCTGCCATCAGAATACAAGGGAGATTAGGATAAATTAGTCCTAATGACAGGCTTCCTTTCAGAGTTAAACACCTTAATTGCTAAACAAGATGGAGCATTCGAGAAAAGAATGACATCACCTCAAATTAAATTCCACCTAAATGCATAATATTTAGAAATGTTGGCTGTGTTACTGGCGACGTCTCCAGAAATCCTTTTTCTCTATCTCAGCAGCTAGTGATGGGCTGCAAGAGAGCATCTGAACCAAAACAAACACAATGTTCAAAAGTTATGATATTTATGTGGATAGAATAATTGATCAGTGGAACTGCTTGGTTTAAAAAGTTTTAGGCACTCCAACACTGGAGGTTTTGAAGAAGAGACTGGACCACTTGTCTGGAAGGGTATCTAATCTCCTGCTTGAGCAAGGGGTTGGACTAAAAGACCTCTGAGATCCCTTCCAACTCTGTTATTTTGTCATCTAAGTGCCCGAGCCCACTGTAACAACATTACCAAAAAGGCATTAAGAGTTGTTAACCTAATCTTGCGTAGCTTCTTCTCTGGTAATGTTGTACTACTAACTAGAGCATACAAAACATTTGCTAGACCAATTCTTGAATACAGCTCATCTGTCTGGAACCCGCACTGCATATCGGACATAAACACAATTGAGAGAGTCCAGAGATATTTTACGAGAAGAGTCCTCCATTCCTCTAACCGTAATAAAATACCTTATGCCACCAGACTGCAAATTTTGGGCTTAGGCAACTTAGAACTAGGCCGACTTCAGTCTGACCTAAACATAGTACATAAAATTATCTGCCACAATGTCCTTCCTGTCAATGACTACTTCAGCTTCAACCACAACAATACACGAGCAAAGAATAGATACAAACTCAAGGTAAACCATTCCAAACTCGATTGCAGAAAATATGATTTCAGCAACAGAGTGGTCAATGCCTGGAATGCACTACCTGACTCTGTAGTTTCTTCCCCAAACCCCCCAAAATTTCACCTTAGACTGTCTACTGTTGACCTCACCCCATTCCTAAGAGGTCTGTAAGGGGCGTGCATAAGAGCACCAGGTGCCTTCCGTCCCTGTCCTAATATTCCTTTTTACCTTTACTCTTTTCATGTATTCAAATTATGTTTATACTTCTACCTGTTATCTTATATATGCTTGACAAATAAATTTATGACTTATTTATCATGGTAACCGGAGACAGCAGGGAAAAAACAAACCCTAAAAACAGGAATAAAGCTACCGAGATGGCACTTTAGAAGATGGCTCAGTGAGTTAAACCAAAACCGTCTTTTTTTGCAAGAAAGATACTGAAATTGTATCACTTTTTCCACGTGTTATCTTGCGGTGGCTTGTTTCCCAGCGCTTATTCCCACTGCTAATCAACATTCTGATGTCTAAATGTTTTATGGCTGAGTGGACAGTTATTTTCCCTGGGTAAGCAAGATTGGGAAGAGGTAACTTGCTCGCCTTAACTAATGCCTTTTTCGTCTTTGCTCCATCTGTACAAAGAGATGCTTACGTAAAAACGAACAAAGTTATCCGTTTAGTTATCTGACAGAAGAGGATACGGCCTTTATGGACATTATCCCAGGCTGGACTGTTGACAGATGCATGGCTGCTTAAGTTAGAATAATTTAAGGGAAAGGGGCCTTAGATGTCTTCTAATCCAAACCCAAGCAGGAGACCTTATACCATTGCAGGCAGATGGTTGTCCAATTTCTTCTTAAGAACTTCCAGTGTTGGAGCACCCAAACTTCTGGAGGCAAGTTGTTCCACTGATTAATTGTTCTAACTGTCAGGAAATTTCTCCTTAGTTCCAAGTTGCTTCTCTCCTTGATTAGTTCCATCCACCGCTTTCTGTCCTGCCTTCAGGTGCTTTGGAGAATACTTTGACCCCCTCTTCTTCTGTCAGCCCCTTAGATATTGGAAGATTGGTATCATGTCACTCCTAGTGGTCCTTCTTTTCATTCAACTAAAAGGGAAAAGGTAAAGGTCCCCCTCGCACATATGTGCTAGTCGTTCCTGACTCTAGGGGGCGGTGCTCATCTCCGTTTCAAAACCGAAGAGCCAGCGCTGTCTGAAGACGTCTCCATGGTCCTGTGGCCGGCATGACTCAACGCCAAAGGCACACCGAGCGCTGTTCTCTTCCCACCAAAGGTGGTTCCTATTTTTCTACTTGCATTTTTTACCTGCTTTCGAACTGCTAGGTTGGCAGAAGGTGAGACAAGTCATGGGAGCTCACCCCGTTATGCGGCACTAGGGATTCGAACTGCTGAACTGCCGACCTTTCGATTGACAAGCTCAGTAGGGGTGGGTTTCACTTATCTTTGCTAGTGGTTGTTTGTGCACTCATGCGCACACCACTTCTGAAACTCAGTGTCTTAGCCACTGAGCCACCATGTCCCTTCATTCAACTAGACTTACTCATTGCATCTTTTCTCTTGTCTTGTCTTGTCTTGTCTTGTCTTGTCTTGTCTTCTCTTCTCTTCTCTTCTCTTCTCTTCTCTTCTCTTCTCTTCTCTTCTCTTCTCTTCTCCAAATGTGGTCTTACCAAGGCATTATAAAGTGGGTACTAACACTTTACGTGATCTTGATTCTATCCCTCGGTTATTGTAAGAAGACTGACTTGCATTGTTCTTCGTCATCCATCTCTCCCATTGATTTTTCACTTCAAGGGAATTACCTGGAAATTCAGAATTTGTGCTCCCAACATTTTTGAGAATCCGAGGTTGGGGAACCCTTGCACCCCCCCTACCCAGTTGCATCCCGCTGATCAACTTTGCATTCTGTGGATAAACTTACCTTTTTTTTTTTTTAGTGCTGACCTGATTTTTAATTTACATCGTTCTGAACTTCATTCGGATATCCGTTTATTTATATATCATTGTGACCGTGTTATATTTATTTGAATGGGTTTTTTTCCCCGTGTACATTTTAGCTCGTGATATTTCTGAAAAGCAGGAAGGAAATCTCTTAGTCCCATCATTGTTAAGGACTAATCAAAGCTGTTCCCTCAGCAGTAATTTTCTAGCATCCATTAAGTCTCGAGTTAATTGAAAAGTCTGTTCCATTCAGTTTCCACATCAATCACAGTTTTTATATTTTTAAAAAATGCATAGAAATAAAAGCCACATTTGTTTTAAATACACTGTTTCCACAGAAAACACATTTTTGCCTATAATGTTTTAATCTGAAGTGGGCATTTTATAGACATTTTGATTAACTTATCTCCTCCTGCTTAGTCCTACGAGGTATTCAAAATCATATTTTGAATTGTGTGCTACTCCAACATATATAAATTGAGTTGTCTCTTTCTCTCTCTCTCTCTTTCTTTCAAGTCATACAGAAATTTATTTCTCATCAACTTTAACTCTCTTACCTCCAAAGTTTATGTCTTACTTAAATTCTACTTGAGCTCCAGAGAACGGAATCTGGGGAAAGGGTTTAAATAACATTATTTGCACTTATTTTTTTTACTTTCCAGGAAAATAAAACGAAGCCTGACGTATAAGGCGGGTTGATTTAAAATTACAAATCCTGGGGATTATTTTTTTTTTTTTTTTTTTGAGGGTGAGATACTCAAGTTTATGATTTCATTCCAATTTAATGGCTCCGTTCTAATCCCATAGGCATATGGAGTCGGTTTTAACATGGATTTATTAGTGCCTGGACTAGAGAAAATAATAAGGATCTTTTTGTGGTTAACAATAAAATGTTAATTTAACCCTTCTGGCTTCCTCTTGAGAAGACTTAAATTCCTTCGTAGCCTTTCTGCAAATTCATTGTGTCTTTGAAATCCGTGTGTAACATTTACGTTCATTTAAACCTGGCATTTGACTTCACAACTGATTTTCCCCTGAATAATAGTTACCTGATTTTGATTTCTTTCTTTGTGATAAATGCCATCACAGATCACAGGATGTCCATGGTGTGTGTATGTGTGTGTGTAGTGGTGGGATTCAAATAATTTAACAACCGGTTCTCTGCTCTAATGACTGGATGGGTGGGCGTGGCTATGGTGGGCGTGGCCAGAGGGTGTGACAAGCAGCACTCGGCCTCCTGCATCCCTCCGGGAGCAAAAACGGGCAATGGGGGATGCACCCCCCCCTCCCGTGCCCTGTTTTGGGCCTAGTAGGCCTCCTGGGAGTGAAAACTGGCCATGAGGCGGTGTGTGTGCCGTCCCCTCTTGCCCCATTTTGGGCCTAGTAGGTCTCCCTGCCCTTATCTGGGAGCCAAAATGAGACACATGGGGACTCCTGGAAGGGGCAGGGAGGGAGAGGCGGGGCCAGCCAGCAATTTAACTACCGGTTCACCCGAACTGGCCTGAACCGGCTGAATCCCACCACTCTGTATGTGTGCATGTGTGTGTGTGTGTGTGTGTGTGAGAGAGAGAGAGATAAGTGGAGGTGGCAGCATGACCAACGCATGTAGAGACAAAAAATGTTTACATGGTTGTTGGGTTTCATACAGGTGGCCCTCGTTTAAGTGACCATTCAAAGTTACAATGGCGCTGAAAAAGGGACTTCCACAGTTTTAGAAGGGGCTTTCTCCACTAAAACATTTAGTTCAGCTAAGTTACAAGAAGGCATCCAGTAAAAAAATAATAATAATAACCCCCGTAAGATTAATGCTCATATAAGAGGAATGTGAGTTGGGAACTGTCCAGTTGCGTAAATATATCTTTGCTTGCCAAAAGCGTTTGGAGATAGAGGTCACCTTGGCGAACCGGTAGCAGAAACTGCGGGTGGGCTGGCCCACCTGCCCGGATGTAATACCATCCTATTTAGCACATTTTTGAGGCCGGGCACATACGCAGAAGGCACACACACACAAACTGGTGGCAACAATATGTTAAACCCACCCCTGCTTGAGGTGTTCTTTGCAGATCTGGTGATCTTCAGCAAGGATCTTCTCCAGATACACTCATATAGAAGAAGATAACAGTTAACCAGTAGAATGGCTTTCCTTCAGAAATTGTGGATGCTCCATCACCGAAGGACTCAGGGCGGTGTACAGCCATATTAAAACACATATAAATATACAAAATTTAAAACAATTTAAAATTGAATAGATAAAAATTTGGCCCATAGATTAAAACACACATACACCCATTCTAAAATTTGTATTAGGCCAGGCCAGCTTGTTGGAACAAGAGGGTCTTCAGAGTGCAGTGAAAGGTACGCAGGTCGGGGATGACACGAATCTCAAGGTACAGCTCATTCCAGAGGGCTGGTGCCCCCACAGAGAAGGCTCTCCCCCTGGGTGTCGCCAGTCGGCATTGTCTGGCCGATGGCACCCTGAGGAGCCCCTCTCTGTGGGAGCGTATTGGCCAGTGGGAGGCTGTTGCTGGCAGCAGGCGGTCTCGTATATACCCCGGTCCTAAGCCATGGAGCGCTTTAAAGGTGATGACCAACACCTTGAATAGCACTCGGAAGACCACTGGGAGCCAGTGCAGCTCGCACAGGAGGGGTGTTACGTGGGTGCGCCGAGTCGCCCCATAACCACCCGCACGGCTGCATTCTGGACCAGTTGGAGCCTCCGAGTGCTCTTTAAGGAGAGCCCCACGTAGAGAGCATTACAGTAGTCCAGGCGGGACGTGACGAGGGCATGAGTGACCGTGCGCAGGGCATCCCAGTCCAGAAAGGGACGCAACTGGTGTATCGGCAAACTTGATAAAAAGCTCCCCTGGCCACGGCTGTCATATGATCTTCCAAGGACAGCCGTGCATCCAGGAAAACACCCAAGTTGCGAACCCTCTCTGAGGGGGACAAGATCTCACCCCCAATAGTCAGCGATGGAGTCAGCTGACTATATCGGGACGCCGGAAACCACAGCCACTTGGTCTTGGAAGAGACTGGAGAGCGAATTATCTGAAATGGTATAAGGTTGAGCAGGGGACTGGACTAGAAGACCTCCAAGGCCCCTTCCTACTCTGTTATTCTGTGTTCCATACTCTTTCAAATAATTTGAACTATGGATTTTCCCCAAGGTCTACTAGTTCTCCATTCATCCTTGAATTGGCAGAAAAGTGTACCACCATGAAAATTGTTGTCCCTGTTTGTGACCTCTCATGCCTCCGATTCTCTCAGTTCCTATTTGCCCTCCACGGTAAAAGGGTGACAAAATCTAACTGTCGAGATTGAACTGTTTTCCTTCTTTCAAACCTTAATGCTTTTCAACTTGCCAATGAACTGTGGGGAAGGAAAGGGGGAAATGAAATGCGGAGAATGTATGCGGAGAGCCTGGAAACCATCAAGGTCACCCCTGCAGGTGCTGGAGAAAGAGACAGACTGTTCCCATAACAAACAGACGTTTCATTATTGGACAATGGGATCACCCCAATGGGCGGGGAGAAGGGGGAAGCCATTATTTAACTAGGCAAGCATTTGCACAGGAAAATCAGAGCTGGTTTTGTTTCTTGAATATGGCATATCCAATAAAGTTTTACTTTTCGGATTTCAAATCTCCCAAAAGTGTTTTGTCATAAGAAAATTCCAATAGGAAACAAAGACAACAGCACAAGCAATAATTCTTAGTTTAAGATCAGAGGTTTATTGTTTCTAATAATTTGGAACATAAGAAATGAATAGATATATTTACAGGACTATATCTATGAATAGATATATTTACGAGACAAACAGCCTCCCACCGGCCGGTACGCTCTCATAGAGAGGGGCTCCTCCGGGTGCCGTCAGCCAAACAGTGTTGACTGGCGGCCCCCAGGGGAAGGGCCTTCTCTGTGGGGGCACCCACTATCTGGAACGAGCTCCCCCCGGAGATATGGAGGATCCCGGATCTGCGCACTTTCCACCGTGCTCTTAAGACCCTCTTATTCCAGCAAGCCGGCCTGGCCTAATTTTTTCCCCTTTCTTTTAAATTTTTTAAATTGAAATTTTAATTTGTTTTAAATTATTGGGATTTTTAATTGTCTTGGGCTAAATTATTTAATTTGGTTTTAATTCTGTTTCTAACTTTTGTATTTGTGTATTTTATTTTGTGCCTGTTTACCGCCCTGAGTCCTTCTGGAGTAGGGCGGTATACAAATTTAATAAAACAAACATAAAACAAACAAACATATAAAAGATATAATAGCATTAATACACTTGTATTAACAAGCCTTTGCAATGGGGTCCAATGACATACAGCAGATCCTACATGGACTGCTATAAATCAAAGGGCCCCGAGCTGATCTCTAACCCTATCCTTTATACTCTTCTTCTAACCACATACACACTTCACAACTTCACTAACTGTCACTTTCCATAAACACCTGTGTACATTACTTTCAGTTCCTCGTTTCCAACAGTTTCATTCTCCCTCTTTTAAATGTATCCATACAAGCGCATATTTTGCAAAAACATGTTTCACAGTTAACAACGGCTCAGCAGGATTACAAATAGTTCTGGTACATTTTGAAACCATTCTTAGACAACTTCGAACTAGGCCGACTTCAGTCTGACCTAAGCATAGTACATAAAATCATCTGCCGCAATATCCTTCCTATCAATGACTACTTCAGCTTCAACCACAACAATACACGAGCAAATAATAGATACAAGCTCAAGGTAAACCGCTCCAAACTCGATTGCAGAAAATACGACTTCAGTAACAGAGGGGTCAATGTCTGGAATGCATTACTTGACTCTGTGGTTTCTTCCCCAAACCCCCAAAATTTCACCTTAGACTGTCTACTGTGGACCTCACCCCATTCCTGAGAGGTCTATAAGGGGTGTGCATAAGTGCACCAGGTGCCTACCGTCCCTGTCCTAATATTCCTTTTTACCTTTACTCTTTTCATGTATTCAAATTATGTTTATACTTTTACCTGTTATCTTATATATGCTTGACAAATAAACTTATGATTATATGATTATGATTAGCTGAAAACTTTGCTTCCCTGCTGGCTGTGCACCGCCCCGAGTCCCTCGAGAGAAGGGCGGTATAAAAATTTAAATAATAAATAAATAAATAAAATAAAATAAAATCCATAGGACTTAATGATTCTAATAGATCAATAGAATATATTTTTTTGATTCTCACGGTTTCCTTGTTTTGGCTTTGCTAGTTAGACAGTCGGCACATCGAAGCTGACCTTGGCTACTGTTTCCAGGAAAGAGGAACAGTTGGCGATGACTTGAACATGTCTTATTTCTCTGCTGGGAATGAGATGACAACCAGAGCAAGAAAGAAAAGAGGTTGCTAGGTTGTGTTTGTGCTAAACTTAGGTGCAAGAGGAGAGATGTCAGTTGCTGTTGGGTTTTTTTTTTTGTAAATATTTTGTAAATATTTTTTATTTATTTTTTCAAATTTAAACATAAAAACATGACTTTCAAGAGCCAAAATCTCGATCCGGTCATAGATGGTTACCACGCTTACATTCCTTTCACAAGCTCAGTTCACAATTTCCATTACACCTTTTATAAATAAACAAAAAAAGAAGAAGAAGAAGATAAAAAAGAAATTCAAAACTTAAGAAAAAACCAATTTTACCTCAAATTTCACATTTTCATCTATTATAAATCCATTATATCCATCCAAAATTAGTTTCAAATTCACTTTCACTCATTTTTACACCTGCACAACAATTCTAAACATATCTTTATTCTTCTTTACCTTATCTCTTATACAAGTCACATCAAAATGATTTTTACAATATTCTAACCTCTTGTTAAGTGTTTACCTTACAATTTTATCACCATTTATTCTTAGTTTCAATTCAAATACCACTCCATTTTTATTATATTTTATAAAACAACATTTTATCTAATTTTAATCCTTTGACCCTTATCCTCAAATCAGTTTACCTTAGGGTTTTTTTTTCCTCCCAGTTTACATATTACAGTTGTTGTGTTGGGAAGACCTTATTTATTTATTTATTTATTTATTTATTTATTTATTTATTTGCGAGTCTTACAGCTCTGTTGTCTCACCGGATCTCCTGAGCCACAGACCGCCGGCTTTTGCATAAACCGTCTCTCTCTCTCTCTGCACACTTTTCCTAGTTTGGTTAGGTATGTATTCCAACTTTGATCCCTGTAGTCAAAGCAAAAGAGAATGGAAGCAAAACCTGTCAACACCTACCATTTCTCATTGATGGGCTGGTCTGGTTGTCTTCAAAAAGAAGACATTTATAACCCCGAATTGTCTTTGGAACAAGACAGCGGTGAGAGCCAAGTGAAGTCCTGATGAAAGGGATAGTGGATATCCTGGTACAAGCTCACCTTGAATCATGATGTTGTGGGTGTGGGTTGTGTGTAAAGCTTTACGTCTCTTTGTTGTTGTTGTGATCCAGGCCCAAGTAGGTAGAATTAACACAAACCGTTCGAAAACAAACAGACTTTATTAGAACAGCTGAGAATTAACTCATTCGCAGCGTAGTCCAAACTAAATCAAGCAAAGTCTTCATAAAGTCTTATCACCAACCTTGGTATAATTAGGCAAAGTGCCAAAGGCTTCTCTTGGCAAAAGTTCAGAAGCAG
>JAKOOJ010000041.1:2846602-2851602 GCA_022577455.1 Arizona elegans | reverse complement strand
AACCCTCCTGGATTTCACCGCTGAATTCTGGGAGACGAAGTCCGCAAGTCTTAAAATTGCCCAGGTTGGAGACCTGTGCTTTATGCTTCTCCTATTTCAGGATTGAGTTATTCTTCAACCTCTACTCCAACTTCAGTCATTTTGGAAACACTTGGTGGGAAAACAACTCCTTCAGTTCGCTTCAGGGTCTTTGCTTACTCTCTTCCATTATGCCTCTCCTCACCTGGGACAGGCCCTCAAAAGCCGAGAGATTAATGGAGATACTGATTCATATCACCCTCTCCAGCTACGAGGGGCGCTGACTTTAGCAAGCCAGATAAGGAAAAGAGAGGCCCTAAGGAGTTTTTAGTCTAAATTAAGACTGGGTGGAATTATGCAAACACGTAGTAAGGAGGAGAGATGGAGAGAGAGATTGGGATTTACAGCAAGTCAAAACTGAGTGTAAACAAACAATACTTCTCTCTAGCTGGTTTTTTTTTTTTTTTTTTAATTAATTCCTCGGTGGATCCGTTTGGGTGAAAATAAATATCCCAGGGATTTTCTCTACCCAGGCACTTACTATACATTTCAGAATCTGTACGAGTGGGAGGGATTTGCTGGAATCCTGCATCCCAGTTTTGGTCCCCCCACATTACAAAAAAATGATGTTGAGACTTTGGAAAAAGTGCAGAGAAGAGCAACTAAGGATGATTAAAGGCCCGAAGGCTAAAATATATGAAGAACAATTTGGGTTTGGCTAATCCCATAATTAGATATTTTTAGATATTTTTAATTATAAATTGATTTTAGTTGGGGTGTTTTAAATTTTATATTGGGCCAAAACTTGTTTAATTCTTTTAAAATTAACCTTAAAGGTTGCATGTGATGTTTTTATTCTTGGCTGTTCACCGCCCTGAGTCCAGTAGGAGAAGGGCGATATAAAAATCTAATAAAATAAAATAAGTAAATAAATCTAGAGAAAAGAAGGAGTAGGGGAGACATGATAGCGGTATTCCAGTATTTGAGGGGCTGCCACAAAGAGGAGGGGATCAACTTATTTCCCAAAACACCAGAAGGCAGGACAAGAAGCAATGGATGGAAACTAATCAAGGGGAGAAGCAACCTGGAACTAAGGAGAAACTTCCTAACAGTGAAGACAATTAACCAGTGGAACAGCTTGCCACCAGAAGTTGTGGGTGCTCCATCACTGGAGGTTTTCAAGAAGAAACTGGACAACCATTTGTCCAAAATGATTTAGGGTCAGAGGTGAAATCCAGGAGGTTCTGACAGGTTCTGGAGAACCGGTAGCAGAAATTTTGAGTAGTTCGAAGAACCGACAAATACCACCTTTGGCTTGTAGAAAGAAATATCCTTCTGGGTTCTGCTCCAAGTGGGGAAAAAGACACTGGAAACATGGAGACTGCTTGGAAAGATGGTTTAATGGTGGACAGGCTCACATGGCTTGAGTTCCTGAACAGAAAAGGGGCGAGATACAGCGAGTCACCGGGTTTTATGCCCTCTCTGGCTTTGAACTTCCTGGGGCCCAGAAAGAGTATCCTGATTGGTTGTCAGACTTCCAGGGGATGGGGGTCTTAGCTAGCCTTGCTGGCTGATGTAATCTTCCCAGGTGCCATGTGGTGAGTTTCTGCCCAATAGATGGGTCCCATTGTCTTGCAGATGAGGTCCATTGACAAAGATTGAGTTTCTGCCTCTGGCCCATTAACAAAAGGGTGGAGGCAGGAAGGTGGGAGCTGCTTTGTCTTTAAAAGAGCCTTGGTGGTACAATGGTCTAAAGCACCCTGTTATTAAGAACAGCTGCCTGCAATTACTGCAGGTTCGAATCTCGCCAAGGCTCAAGGTTGACTCAGCCTTCCACCCTTTCTAAGGTAGGTAAATTGAGGACCCAGTTGTGGGGGCAATAAGCTGACTTTATATAAATATACAAAAATATGAAGGCTATTGCTTAACGCATTGTAAGCCGCCCTGAGTCTCCGGAGAAGGGCGGCATATAAATCAAATAAAAATAAATAAATAAATTAAAAAAAAAAAACAGGCTTCTCCATTTCTCATCCAGGGAAACATAATATTCTGCCTTTTTAATATTTCCCAAAATATTTCATTCTTCTAGGAAAGGGGTGGGTGCTAACTTCTACAGGCTGGCCCCAAAGTGGGGTGGGAATGGAGATTTTGCAATATCCTTCCCCCAGGAGTGGGGAGGGAATGGAGATTTTGCAATATCCTTCCCCCAGGAGTGGGGAGGGAATGGGGATTTTGCAATATCCTTCCCCCAGGAGTGGGGAGGGACTGGGGATTTTGCAGTATCCTTCCCCTGGAGTGGGGTGGGAATGGAGATTTTGCAATATCCTTCCCCCAGGAGTGGGGAGGGACTGGGGATTTTGCAGTATCCTTCCCCTGGAGTGGGGTGGGAATGGAGATTTTGCAATATCCTTCCCCCAGGAGTGGGGAGGGAATGGAGATTTTGCAATATCCTTCCCCCAGGAGTGGGGAGGGAATGGGGATTTTGCAATCCTTCTCCCAGGAATGGGGAGGGAATGGGGATTTTGCAGTATCCTTCCCCTGGAGTGGGGTGGGAATGGAGATTTTGCAATATCCTTCCCCCAGGAGTGGGGAGGGACTGGGGATTTTGCAGTATCCTTCCCCTGGAGTGGGGTGGGAATGGAGATTTTGCAATATCCTTCCCCCAGGAGTGGGGAGGGGATGGGGATTTTGCGGTACCCTTCCCCTGCCACGCCCACCGAGCCACGTCCACAGAACCAGTAGTAAAAAAAAATTTGCATTCCAAATTCCAGGGTCTCTTGCTTAAGCAGGGAGTTGGCTTAGAAGACCTCCAAGTCTCCTTCCAGCAATATTCTGATTAAACTGAGATAGAAGGAAGAAGGGTAGGAGATGTTGATTCGACCAGATCGAGTTGAGAAACTGCACATTGCATTTCCCCACCTCCGTCTGTCATCAAAGCCTCTTAAGTAACTCTTTGGAAGGAGCCGCCACAGGATGGCAAGCTCAAGGGGCATGCTTTGCACGTCCATAATTCTCTCCAAAACCTGTCTTTCAACCCTGACTCCAGCCGAGGAAACAGAAAGAAAAACAGCACCTCGAGGGGGGCCTCTTTCTCTGTTGAAAGATTGGGCTCCATAGCCCCCCCCCCAACCCTCCCAGTGAAATCTGGGATCTTGCATTCATTTGCACGCACTCCGGAGATAAAACATGCCTGGGTTTTCTCACACTTTCTCTACCCCTCACATACGCACTGACCTACATTTGATCACGTTTAAAAATAGAGCCCACGTTCCTTTGGAGCAGTCTTCAAGGTGGTTGGCACTTCTGCTTCTGCTAGAACGTGTAGGAAGTTAGCCCCCCTCCCCTCTCCTGGAAGAATGAAATATTCTAGGAAATGTTAAAAAGGCAGAATATTATATCTCCCTGGATGAGAAATGGAGAAAAGTGGGGTTTTTTTTTAGGCAGGAAGCAGGCTCACTCTTAGTAGCCTCCACTGTCCTCAATGGCCCACAGCAGATGTCAGCACTTAAGAGAGAAAGAGATAGCTAGGTCTATTCATAAGCAAATGCCCTCACTCAAGATCCAACAAAGGATAGGATTAGCCCTCTTACCCATCTAGCAACAGAACTCACCACATGGCACCTGGGGAGATTGCATCACCCAGCAAGGCTCAACCAAGCCTGGGACTCAAAAGACAACCTACAAAGTTACCCCTGCATGGCCCTATAGGAGTCTGACAACCAATCAGAATACAAACCTCAAATTCAAAGCCCAACAGAGGGTATAAATCTCCCTCCCTCTCTCTCTCTCTCTCTCTCCCTCCCTCTCTCTCTCTCAACCATGTGCTTTTTTTTGCCCAGGACCTCAAACCCATGTGGTCCTGTCCACCATAAACCATATTTTCAAGGCAGTCTCCATGTTTCCAGTGTTCTTTCTCCCCACGTGGAATTGAACCCAGATAGACATTTCTTCCAACAAACAGAAAAGAGGATAGGGGGAGGGAGGGGAGGGGAGGGGAGGAGAGGAGAGGAGAGGAGGAAGAGAGAAAAGAAGAGAAGGAGAGGGAAGAGAAGAGAAGAGAAGAGAAGAGAAGAGAAGAAGAGAAGAGAAGAGAAGAAGGTAGAAGAGAAGAGAAAGAGAGAAGAAGAGAAGAGAAGAGAAGGAGTGAGAAGGAAGGGAAGGGGAAGGGAAGGGAAGGAGTGAGAAGAGAAGAGAAGAGAAGAGAAGGGAAGGAAGGGAAGGGAAGGGAAGGGAAGGGAAGGGAAGGAAGAGAGAGAAGAGAAGAGAAGAGAAGAGAAGAAGAGAAGGGAAGGGAAGGGAAGGGAGGGAAGGAAGGGAAGGGGTGAGAATGGAAGGGAAGGGGTGAGAATGGAAGGGAAGGGAAGGGAAGGGAAGGGAAGGGAAGGGAAGAGAAAGGAGTGAGAAGAGAAGAGAAGAGAAGAGAAGGGAAGGGAAGGGAAGAGGGAAGGGAAGGAGAAGGGAAGAGAAAGGAGTGAGAAGAGAAGAAGAAGAAGAGAAGAGAGAAGAGAAGAGAGAGAAGAGAAGAGAAGAGAAGAGAAGGGAAGGAGAAGGAAGGGAAGGGATGGAAGGGAAGGGAGGGAAGGGGAAGGAAGGGAGGGAAGAGAGGAGTGAGGAAAGAGAGAAGAGAAGAGAGAGAAGAGAAGAGAAGAAGGGAAGGAAGGGGAAGGGAAGGGAAGGGAAGGGAAGAGGAAGGTGAGAAGAGAAGAAGAGAAGAGAAGAGAAGAGAAGAGAAGAGAAGAGAAGAGAAGGGGAAGGGAAGGGAAGGGAAGGGAAGGGAAGGGAAGGGAAAGAGGAGGAAGAGAGAAGGAGAGAGAGAGAAGAGAAGAGGAAGAGGAGAAGAGAAGAGAAGAGAAAGAAGAAGAGAAGAGAAGAGAAGAGAAGAGAAGAGAGAGGAAGGAGGAGAGAAGGGGAAGGGAAGGGAAGGGAAGGGAAGGGAAGAGAGAGAGAAGAGAAGAGAGAGAAGAGAAGAGAAGAGAAGAGAA
>JAKOOJ010000041.1:2755000-2846502 GCA_022577455.1 Arizona elegans | reverse complement strand
TATAGGCAAGAGAAAGATTATGCCTGCATTCCTTAACCTGCTTGTAAGCTCGATAAAATATGCCCATTTAATTCAACAGGACTTGTGCTCGAGAGAGGGAGGGAGGGAGGGAGAGAGAGAGACAGAGAGAAAAGAACAGTGAAAAGAAGCGGAAAGACACGAGGGGAATAAATCAAGCATGCCACCCAAGCCAGCGAGCAGAAATTGGTGAGGTTATATTACTGAACGAGCTCGGGTCAGCAACTCCTGCTTTTAAATAGAAGGGTAAAATTGGCTGCCGGTGATTCAAATATCAGAAAAGGAAACAGCTCAAGAACCCAGTTTGAATATGGCCAAGATCTGAGCCACGCTACAAAGATACAACAAAATGCAATAAAATACACAATACTACCAAATTCTCTCTCAACCCCCAGCAAAACACTTGGTGAGCCCTTTGCATAAATATTAATTTCTTAATCCGCGGTCTCAATCGAGTCCTTGTTCAGCGACGTGATTTATTTCGGATCCCGGTCAAAGGAAGAGCAGGGCGACTTTACAAAAGGCCAGCTCGGGAAGCGGGGGGGGGGGGGGGGGGCAATGCCCGCTGGCTTAATTAAGTGATGGATTTGAAGCACCTCGGGGACTCTGGAACATTAAGCAGCTTGCAGGGTGCATAGCTCCAAGCATAACCTTTGCTGCTAGAATTGCTTGGGGGGGTGGGGGGGAGTCTGGAAAAGTTCAGTGGCAAAGTTAATGATGCTTATTGCCATTGGGGATGTTTTCCCATCAGTGCTTCCCTGCGCAATTGAGCCGTTCAAAACTCACCAGGCTCAAGGTTGACTCAGCCTTCCGTCCTTCCAAGGTTGATAAAATGAGGACCCAGATTGTTGGGGGCAAGAGGCTGACTCTGTAAACCGCTAAGACAGGGCTGTGAAGCCCTGTGAAATGGTATATAAGTCTATTGCTGTTCCTTCCTTCCTTTCCTCCTTCCTCCCTTCCTCCCTCCCACCTTTCCTTCCTCCTTTCCTTCCTTCCTTCCTCCCTCCCTCCCTCCCTCCCCTCCCTCCCTTCCTTCCTTCCTTCCTTCCTTTCATGGTGGTGCAGTGGTTAGGATGCAGCATTGCAGGCTAACTCTGCCCACAGTCTGGAGTTTGATCCTGACCGGCTCAAGGTTGACTTGAGTATATAAAATATATACTTTGCTCATCACATTTTTCTGATGTTATACCTGATAAAAAAACAGTTCAGGTTTAAAATCTTTAAGAGCCTTGGTAGTACAGTGGTCTAAAGCACCCTGTTATTAACACAGCTGCCTGCAGGTTCAAATCCCACCAGGCTCAAGGTCGACTCAGCCTTCCATCTTTTCTAAGGTAGGTTAAATGAGGACCCAGTTTGTGGGGGCAATAAGCTGACTTTGTATAAATATACAAAAGTATGAAGGCTGTTGCTTAGCGCATTGTAAGCCGCCCTGAGTCTCCGGAGAAGGGCGGCATATAAATCAAATTTTAAAAAAAATCTACCTGTTTTCCTATCATCTTTTCTAGCCACTTATGTATTTTTGCCCCCTACCTTTTTTTTTTCTTCTTCTTTAAGACAAGTCCACCACATATGATCATAGGTGCCCGTTGTTTTGGTTACATTTCCAACATTTGCTAGACAATAGATCAAAAAGAATAGGGAGACAGTTCCAAGTCCTATTCTTTTTGATCTATTGTTAATTTACTACATGGTATCCTAAAAACAGGGTCATTTTTAACTTCTAGTTTTCTTCTGACAATTCCAAGTGAAAAGGAGGGGACAACTACATGAAGATTTCCAGACAGAAACTCTTGTTTTATTACAAAGCTGATATAGATGAACCTTCTCTGCTGCCTTGTTCTGTATCTGTTTTTGTCAAGAGCTGCATCTCCAGAAATATCATCATTTTAACTACCGTATTTTTCAGACTATAAGATGCACCTAGATTTACAGGAGGAAAACAGGGGGAGAAAAATAGTTTTTGGCCTTCGTGCGTCGTGTTTTCGCCCTCACCAGCCCCCAGAAACACTCTGCAGTGCTCTGCCTGTCCTGTTTTTGCCAAAAATGGCCCTGTTTTCACCTGTTTTTGGCCTGCAGAGTGTTTCTGGGGGCTGGGGAGGGCGAAAATGTGACGCGGGGAGGGTTCGGGAGCCTAAAAATGGGCCTGTTTTGGGTGAAAACGGCCCCATTTTCGGCAAAATTGGAACATGTGGAGCACTGCAGAGTGTTTCTGGGGACCAGGGAGGGTGAAAACGTGATGCACAGAGGGCTCGGGAGCAGTGGTGAAATCCAAATTTTTTTACTACCGGTTCTGTGGGCGTGGCTTGGTGGGCGTGGCTTGGTTAGGTGGGCATGGCTTGGTGGGCATGGCAGGGGAAGGATACTGCAAAATCTCCATTCCCACCCCACTTCAGGGGAAGGATACTGCAAAATCCCCATTCCCACCCCACTCCTGGGGAAGGATAACTGCAAAATCTCCATTCCCACCCCACTCCTGGGGGAAGGGTACTGCAAAATCTCCATTCCCACCCCACTCCTGGGGAAGGATACTGCAAAATCTCCATTCCCACCCTACTCTGGGACCAGCCAGAGGTGATATTTGCTGGTTCTCTAAACTACTCAAAATTTCCGCTACCGGTTCTCCGAACTGCTTAAAATTTCCGCTACCAGTTCTCCAGAACCTGTCAGAACCTGCTGGATTTCACCCCTGCTCGGGAGGCCAAAAACGGGCCCATATTTGGTTTATAAAATGCACCGAATTTTTCACCCACTTTTGGGGGAGAGGGACTGCCTCTTATACTCTGAAAAATACGGTAATTTCATCTTGGCTCTTTGAAATATTAAATCCCCCTAGATTTTTGCTCGAGTTGGAAAAGAAATGAGAGAGAGAAAATAATTTTATCTATACAAATTCAAAGGTTTTTTTTCCCTTCTCCTATCTAGCCAAGAGCTTCAAAGTTCTCGAAGTAAAAATTGATGGCAAATTAAAAATGAAATTGTTCTCTCTACTTTTCCACCAAGGAAGAACCTATTTCAATAACGGTGAATGATGAATTGCAAGGTTGGCTCGCCGCGTCAAAAGTAAATGGATATCATATTTTTTAAAATGGTTATACATTACATAAGTTGGATATTTTTCATAATCTATGAAGATGACTGGGTCTACGCATCATCCAGTTTTACCGTCATGGTTTCCTTTAAAGAATTCTGGAATGTACAGTTAGATACAGAATAACAGAGTTGGGAGGGACCTTGGAGGTCTTCTAGTCCAACCCCCTGCTTAGGCAGGAAACCCTACACCACTCCAGACAAATGGTTGTCCAACATCTTCTTAAAAACTTCCAGTATTGGAGCATTCACAACTTCTGGAGGCAAGTTGTTCCACTGATGAATTGTTTCACTGTCAGGAAATTTCTCCTTAGTTCTAGGTTGCTTCTCTCCTTGATTCGTTTCCATCTGTTGTTTCTTGTCCTGCCTTCAAGCGCATTGGAGAATAAGTGGACCCCTTCTTCTTTGGGGCAGCCCGAACAATAAGAATTTCTTCTTAGCTCACCTTTCAGAATTACCATTTTCTAGGATTCCCTAGAGCAGGGGTCTGCAACCTTAAACACTCAAAGAGACATTTGGACTCGTTTTCCCACAGAAAAGAAAACACCGGGAGCCACAAAACCTTTCCCATGCCTGACTATTTCTTGAGCGGCCACAAAACTAGCATAGGTAGTTGAATTAAACGTTCTGTTTTCTTCTGAAACTTTTCTTTTCTTGGATTTATCCATGGTTGGCCTACTGGGGGTTGAAAAGCTCAATAAATTGCGTGCCGGCGGGTGTCGCACATTGGCGCTTGTGACGCATATTTTGAGTGACCGGGAGCCGCAGCAGAGGGGTGAAAGAGCCACAGGCGGCTCCAGAGCCTCAGGTTGCTGACCCCTGCCCTAGAGTTATATACACCATCTACAAAATCCATGTTTAAGTCCATCGTGCTAAACTGACTACAGTTCGAATATACGGAAATCAGAGAGTTTCAAAATCCTAGTTGGAAATGGTGACACTTCCAACAGCAACAACACTGTTGTTGCTATGCTTTGATAATGGCCACTGTGATGTCACAAATACGTAACCTCATCTTTTGTAAACGCAACATTCCTCAGAAGAAAATGGAGAATTTTGGTCTCCGTTTAAAGCACCTCTTCCAGTAGTGAGATCCACAACCGATGAGGGAATTGAGCCAGCGGAATGGAATTTCTTCAGTCTGTAAGTGTGTTTGTGTGTTTGTGTGTTTATTTACAACGAGGTCAAGTTTCTAAGGCTGCATAAAAGTTGCAGAAGGGGCTTGCTTGCCGTTCTAGGAAATCTATTCACATATCAGCTACGTGTGTAAGGTTGAAACAGTCTTTTAATTAGGGGAGACTTGGTTTCGGAAACTGGAAACCAGGTTTAAAAAGGCCTTTGCTTAGATAGATTAAAATGGTGCAGAATGTATTTATTATGAGGGGGGGAAAAACAAATAAGAAAAAATAATGCAATGGCTTAAAATGAAAATCTAAGAGCCTGTAGTACAGTGGACTAAAGCACTGTTATTAACATCTGCTGCCTGCAATTACTGCAAGTTCAAATCTCCCCAGGCTCAAGGTTGACTCAGCCTTCCATCCTTTCTAAGGTAGGTAAATTGAGGACCCAGTTTGTGGGGGAAATAAGCTGACTTTGTATAAATATACAAAAGAATGAAGGCTATTGCTTAACGCATTGTAAGCTGCCCTGAGTCTCCGGAGAAGGGCAGCAAATAAATTAAAGCAAAAAATAAAAATAAAAATAAAAATCAATTGCTATCAAACATGGTCAACAAGCAAAAATTGTCTGCGATAGGAAAGAAAGAAAAACAGAACCAGAAGAGTTAACATTTGTGGCCTAGTAAGATTTTTGGACATTCAGAGTCTGCATGCTTTGAAAATGGTTCGGGACATATCCTTGACTCTTCAAGTATTGTCGAATTGGTCTCCAGGGAAGTATTTATTTCTCCCTTCCCTATTTTTCTGTTGCTTTGCAACAAAGCAAGTTACAAAATAATATCCCAAAGCACCTGAAGGCAGGATAAGAAGCAATGGATGGAAATTAATCGAGGAGAGAAACAACCTAGGACTAAGGAGAAATTTCCTACAGTGAGAACAATTCATCAGTGGAACAGTTTCCCTCCAGAAGTTGTGGTTGCTCCATCACTGGAGGTTTTCAAGAAGAGATTGGACAACAACTTGTCTGGAATGATATAGGGGTTGGACTAGAAGACCTCTAAAGTCCCTTCCTACTCAGTTATTCTGTCATTCTGTTATACTGTTATCCTCCCTCCCTTCCATCCTTCCTGTCCCTTCTTTCTTTCTTCCTATCCCTTCCTTCCCCTTCCTTCCTTCCTTCCTTCCTTCCTTCTTTTCCTTCTTCCCTTCCTTCTTCCCTCTATCCTTCCATCCCTCCAGGTTTTCCTTCCTTTTCCCTCCATCCTTCCAGCCCTCCGTCCTTCCCCCCTCCTCCTCTTTCTTTCTTTCTTTCTTTCCTTCCTTCTTCCTTCCTTCCCTTCTTCCTTCCCTCTATCCTTCCATCCTTCCTTCCTTTTTCCTTCCATCCCTCTCCCTGTTTTCTTTCCATCTTTCTTTCCTTCCTTCCTTCCTTCTTCCCTCTCCATTTTCCATCCTTCCTTCCTTTTTCCTTCCATCCCTCCCCCTGTTTTCTTTCCTTCTTTCCTTCCATCCCTCCCCTGTTTCCTTCCCTTCTTCCCTTCCTTCTTCCCTTCTTTCTTTCCTCTATCCTTCCATCCCTCCAGGTTTTCCTTCCTTCCTTCTTTTTTCCTCCCATCCTCCCATCTCTTCCGTCTTCCTCCCTCCCTCCCTCCCTCCCTCCCTCCCTTCCTTCTCCAACACTGGAGGTTTTTAAGAAGAGATTGGAAAGCTATTTGTCTGAAATGGTCTAGGATCTCCTACTTAAGCAGGGGGTTGGACTAGAAGACCTCCAAGGTCCCTTCCAACTCAGTTATTCTGTTAAAGCTTCGATGCTTTGTTTGAGGACAATATAGATTTTGTGCTGCTTAGCCCCAAGTTGTACTGAAATTGAGATGTTTATGTAAAGGAAATAGGATGACATTCTGCAAAAAAATAGCAGGCACCAATTTGATTTCTGATGTATTTCTTTTTAATGCTAGAGTAATTTTGGCTTGTGGCTCAGCAGGATGCCCTGCTGGTGAATGTATTCGATGAAACGGCATGTCCTGCTAGGCAGGAGAAGAACACCATGAGCTGAATTGCGATAAAGAGGGAGTGTGTCTTTGTCTGTTCTTGCCAGAAAAGGCTGCTTGGGTGCTCCTGATGTGGCTGTTGAAGCAGCTACAGTCCTGCAATGAAGCCCATGGGAAATGTTCAATCAGAATAGAGCTGCAAGGGATCTTGGAGGTCTTCTATTCCAGCCCCCTGTTCAAGCAGGAGATCCTATATCATTTCAGACAAATGACTGTCCAATCTCTTCTTAAAAACCTCCAGTGATGAAGCATCCACAGCTTCTGGAGGCAAGTTGTTCCACTGGTGAATTGTCCTCACTGTTAGGAAGTTTCTTCTCAATTCCAGGTTGCTTCTCTCTTTGATTTGTTTCCATCCATTGCTTCATGCCTTGCCTTATAGTGCTTTGGAAAATAAGTTGACCCCCTCTTCTTTGGGGCAGCCTCTCAAATACTGGGACTCTTCTGTCACGTCAACCTTAGTCCTTCTTTTAACTAGACTAGCTATGCCCAGTTTATACTGAGACTGGATATTGTGAATTATGTGGGTCTGATGCATAAATGCATGGTTGACACAATAAATGCAACTATATGGGCCAAAGAAGCTGTTATTGATGATGGTGACATCCATTCAGTTGTGTCCAACTCTTAATGCTTCTACGGGAGAAGGTATCTCCACATCTTCTGATCTTGTACTACTTCTTTGAGTTGTTCTTGGAGGAGGAGGAGGAGGAGGAGGAGGAGGAGGAGGAGGAGGAGGAGGAGGAGGAAGAGGAGGAGGAGGAGAAGGAAGAAGAAGGAAGAAGAGGAGGAGGAGGAGAAGAAGAAGAAGAAAAAGAGGAGGAGGAGGAGGAGGAGGAAGAGGATGGTGGAGGAGGAGGAGAAGAAGAAAAGGAGGAGGAGGAAGAAGAAGAGGAGGGGGAGGGGGAGGAGGTCGTGAGGGAGGAGGAGGAGAAGAAGAGGAGGAGGTGGTGGTGGTTATCCATTCAGCTGTGTCTGACTCTTAGTAATTCTATGGGCCAGGTCTCTCCACATCTTCCTAACTCGCACTGTTCCTTTGAGATCTTCTATGCTCCAGCCGGTGTCAGCTTTGATGGTGTCCATCATGTGCATGATTTAAAGCAGGGGTGTCCAACTCGATTTCATTGAGGGCTGCATCAGGGTTGTGTTTGACCTTGGGGGGCCGGAGTGGGTGTGGCCATGATGGACGTGGCCAGCTCGACGTCACTCAGGTCAGGGATCCCTGTGGTGGCCCGATCGCTCTGCCCACAAAAATGGGCTCCTGGGTGCTGCCTGTGGCCCTCGCAAGCTCTGTTTTCAGCTGTGATGGCCTCCTGCAACCCTCTGCCAGCAGAAGCGGAGCTCAGAAGGGCCGCATGGAGCTCCGTTTCCGGCTGCGACAGCCTCCTGCAACCTCTGCCAGCGGAAAAGGAGCTCAGGAAGGCTGCCCTCCTGAGCTCGGTTTTTGTGGCAGAGGCACCGCAGGCCAATTCTTCTCTGTTTCTAGTGCAACCCCACAGGCCAGATCTAAGCACCCCAAGGGCCGGATCCGTCCCCCAAGGCCTTGAGTTTGACACCCCTGATTTAAAGCAAAACTCCACAGAATATGCAACAGGACAAGTGACAGGTCGCAAGGATCTCTCTATTTCAGGACACTTCCTGAAACACTTGGTTGCAGGAACTGGGTATGTCTAGTCTGATAAAAAGAAGGACTAAGGGAGACACGATAGCAGTCTTCCAATATCTCAGGGGCTGCCCCAAAGAAGAGGGAGTCAAGCAGGGGTGAAATCCAGCAGATTCTGGAGAACCGGTAGTGGAAATTTTGAGTAGTTCAGAGAACCGGCAAATACCACCTCTGGCTGGCCCCAGAGTGGGGTGGGAATGGAGATTTTGCGGTATCTTTCCCCCAGGAGTGGGGGGTGGGAATGGAGATTTTGCAGTACCCTTCCTCTGTCATGCCGACCAAGCCACGCCCACCAAACCACACCAGGCCCACCAGGCCACAGAACTGGTAGTAAAAAAATTTGGATTTCACCACTGGAGTCAAGCTATTCTCCAAAGCACCTGAGGGTAGGACAAGAAGCAACGGGTAGAAACTCATCAAGGAGAGAAGCAACCTAGAACTAAGGAGAAATTTCCTGAGAGTGAGAACAATTAACCAGTGGAACTACTTGCCTCCAGAAGTTGTGAATTCTCCAACATTGGAAGTTTTTAAGACGAGATTAGATGACCATTTGTCTGAAGTGGTGTAGGGTTTCCTGCCTAAACAGGGGGTTGGACTAGAAGACCTCCAAGGTCCCTCCCAACTCTGTTACTCTATTCTTCTATTCTATATACTATTCTTTCCTGCTTTGCCTCTTCATCAACCGGCATCATAAATATGTAAAATGCCTTTAAAAAGCCCCACAACAGCTGTGCATATTGTCAATGATGGGATCAAACGTGGCCTTGAAAAAAAGCGAACTTTTAAAAAAAACAATCGTCACATTTAAAATCAAAACCATTCAGGAGCAACCTGCATTATTTCCGCCGAGCCGAAGCTGTCGCTTCTAGCGCATACAAAATTAATAATAAGAATAATAAAAACGGGCCACCGAGTTCAAGCATAAGGAAGGAGCCTATTATAACAATCGAGAAAGAGAGGACATTAATTCATGCCTTAATAAAGGCTGTAACGGGACGGGGATATATTTAGCATCATCATGTAATGCTTTCATCTGCTTCACAAAAGCTTTGGTTTTAATCTGTCTAGTGGAGCCGCATCGAACAGTGGAGACGGTTCAAACAATGTCAAGACAGCGGCCAACCATATATGTGTAAAAAGCGGTGGGCTGCCATCTTGAATAAAAGAAGAATGGAATAGAAGGAGGTCTTCTATCCTAACCCTAACCCTAACCCTAACCGGAACTCTAACTCTAACTAATTCTAACTCTACCTCTAACAACCCTAACCCTAACCCTAACCCTAACCGGAACTCTAACTCACTAATTCTAACTTTAACTCTAACAACTCTAACAACTCGAACCCTAACCCTAACCCTAACCCTAACCGGAACTCTAACTCTAACTAATTCTAACTCTAACTCTAACAACTCTAACTCTAACAACTCTAACTCTAACAACTCTAACCCTAACCCTAACCCTAACCCTAACACTATACCAGTGATGGCTAACAGTCAATTTATCCATCTCTGCCAACTCCATCAACTTCCCTTTGTAGCCCTTCGTCCAGGGTGGGAATCAAAAAGTCCTTCAATTATTATGTCTACAGTAGTTTTGCTGCTACGGTCAACATATAAAAGATCAGAGTTCCAATTTTTTCCCCCAAGTCTTTTTTCCCTTAAACCCCGAAAGAAAAGTTTCTGGTTTCATTTTTATCTTCATTTCAAGAATTTTTCTGTATTAAAATATGAATCTTACTCCAAAACTGGAGCTCTCTGTTTTCCCAGGGGTGAAGTTTTTCAACTATTATTTTTAAAAAGGTAAAGGTTCCCCTCGCACATGTGTGCTAGTCGTTCCCGACTCTAGGGGGCGGTGCTCATCTCCGTTTCAAAGCCGAAGAGCCAGCGCTGTCCGAAGATGTCTCCGTGGTCATGTGGCCAGCATGACTCGACACCAAAGGTGCACGGAACATTGTTCCCTTCCCACCAAAGGTGGTCCCTATTTTCCTACTTGCCTTTTTTACATGGTTTCGAACTGCTAGGTTGGCAGAAGCTGGGACAAGTCACGGGAGCTCACCCCTTTACACGGCACTCAGGATTTGAACCGCTGAACTGCCGACCTTTCTGATCAACAAGCTCAGCCTCTTAGCCACTGAGCCACCGTGTCCCTTTTTTTATTATTTATTATTTTTAGAAGTAGGATAAATGAGAAATCATGAGTCCTGGTGAAAGTTTAAGCCGGTATTATTTATTTGGAAGGCCCAAACATTATTTACCGCATGAATGGTAGGAACATTTCTACAATGACACCTGAATTCTGAAAAAAGGGGAGGAGGGGAAATCCGCTCCCCAAAAATGGTCATTTTGCCAATGAATTTTGAAGCTGGACATTTTTGAAAAGAGCAAAAAAGAAGCGAAGAGATGGCAGGTTGATTTTGGAGCCTGATAGATGGTTGAGTAATGTTCCTAAACGTTCTGTTCCAGATAATTCCCAGGCTGTTGTTTTAGAGACGGTATAATCCGGCTGGCAATCGTGACGATTTTAAAATGATAGATATTGTCTTTATTCATAGTATTAAATCTGTTACATAATTGTGTACTTGGAGTAACAAAGAAAGCATTGAGGATAAAATACAAGCAATAGTTGTCCTTCTGCCTTTTCATGTGACAAAAACCAGAAAACGAGAAAGCTGGCTGTGGGGTGCATCCATAGTCCTCTTTCTCTGAGGGGGCCTTCGGCGCTATAGGCATGGATGTCTTCTACTCCAACCCCCTGCTGAAGCAGCAGGCCCTAGATGCCATTGTGGACAAATGGCTGTCTGATTTCTTCTTGAAAACCTCTAGGGATGTTTTCTGAGCTTGCCTGTTTTCTTGTAGACGTTTCATTAACCAAACCAGGTAATATCATCAGTGCTGGAAGGGGGAGAGGTTTGGGAGGAGGAGGAGAAGGAGCAGGAGGAAGAGGAGGACCATGGGGTCCTTGGTGGTCTCTGAGCTTGCATGTTTCCTTACAGATGTTTCATTACGCAAACTAGATAACCTTATCATCACTAGCACTGATGATGTTATCTAATTGGGTACTGAAACGTCCTCTTCTTCCTCCTCCTCCTCCTCCTCCTCCCTTCTAGTACTGATGACATTACCAAGCTGGGTAATGAAATGTCTGCAAGAAAACGATCAAGCTCAGAGAGCACCAACGACCCCACATTACTCCTCCTTCTCCTCTCTTTAACTCCCCCTCTCTTCCAGCACTGATGATGTTACCTGGTTGGACAATGAAATGTCTGTGAGAAAACCACAGGGTTCCCACAATTTGGGCCACTGCTGTAGCTGCCATCAAATTCCTTCCTTCCTTATAAAATGTCTCCAGATTTCATCGCAGAAGCTTATTATTCCAGCTATCCTGGAATAAATTGATTTTATTTTGTGCATTTTTGGTGGGGCGGGGGAAAGCTTCTAAGAGCAAAGTTCCCGTTTTGACTTTTGCTAAATGTCAGTTGAGCAATGAGATCATTGTTAATGCTGAATTACTTAGGGCTTGACCCGTGAAATAAATAGGCCTGTTCTTTAGAAGAGTCTGAACATCTTTCTTTTTTTAAGTTTTATATTTTTATTCCTCATAAAACATATATAAATGTACACTCTCTTTAACCATTCTTATCGCACATATTATCTTGTGGTTTCCATATTGGTTCATTCTTCATCCTAAAACTTTTAAAATACATTCGGAGTTGCTCTTCTACCATTCCATATCTCCCTTCTTCCACAACAATCGTTCCTCTCCTTCTTCCCTCTTACCCTTCCCTCCCTTCTTCTATTCTTTTCAACTTTCTTCATTCCTCCTCTCCTTCCCCTTCCTTTCCCCCAATCCTCCTCTCTTCCTATCTTTCTAATCCTCTCTCCTACTCTTATTTCCCCTCCCTTTCTTCCTCTCCTTTTCCCTTTCTTCTCTCTCTCTCTCTCTTTTCCTTCCTTCTCCTCTCTCCTTCCTACCTGTCCCTCTACTCCTCTTTCCTTTCCCTCTCCGTTGTTGTGTCCGTTTTCAATTCAATATTTTATCAAGATGGTGTTCGGGCAGCCCCAATCTTTTATTTACCCACATTTTCCTAACAATTTCTTCTTTATTTTGCTGGTTGCACATATATCATCCTTAACGTACAAATTTATATAGTACCTCTTTTTTCATTTTCCCCCTCCTTCCCCCTTTTCCATTTACTCAGGTGTCATCTGGATTTCTATTTTTTTTGTCTATTATTTGTTTGTTTGTTTGTTTGTTTGTTTATTTGTTTGTTTGCTTGCTTTAATTTATATGCCGCTCTTCTCCGGAGACTCAGGGCGGCTTACAATGTGTTAAGCAATAGCCTTCATACTTTTGTATATTTATATAAAGTCAGTTTATTGCCCCCACAATCTGGGTCCTCATTTCACCTATCTTTGAAAGGATGGAAGGCTGAGTCAACCTTGAGCCTGGAGAGATTCGAACTTGCAGTTCATATCATATTCCTTTTCTAACCAATCATAGAAACGTCCCCATGTCTTGAAATACACCGATTCCTCTTTATCTTTTATTCTGAACGTCTTAATAGAGTCCATGTCTTCAAATAATCCAAGCAGAATTGCAAAAACAAGGCAAGACTAGGATATTTGACTGAATTAAAAGAATTTACAATACAGGTAGCCCTCGGCTTCCAACTGTTCATTTAGTGACCCTTCAAAGTTACAACGGCACTGGAAAAAGAGACTTATGACCGTTTGTCGCACTTACGACCGTTGAAGCATTCCCCCCGGTCACGTGATCAAAATTCAGAGGCTTGGCAACTGGCAGGTACTTATGACGGTTGCAGGGTCCCTGGGACACCTGATCCCCTTTTGTGAACTTCTAACAAGCCAAGTCAAGGGGGAAGCCAGATCCGCTTAACAACCGTGTGACTCACTTAACAACCGTTGCAAGAAAGGTCGTAAAATGGGGCCAACTTAACTGTTGTTTCACTTGGCCACAGAAATGTTGGGTTCAACTGTGGCCGTAAGTCGAGAACTACCTGTATATAACTCAGAACATCTTTGGGGATTTTATTATAAACTGGGATGGGAATACAGTTTAAAAATTGAACAGATTAAAGACTGTATAATAAAATAGACACAGAATCTAAAAGAGGATCATTGATGGGGGGAAATGGAAATATCAATAGGAGATAAATATTAAATGCCCTGTAAATATCACACTTGGACAAATGTTTTTGATGATGATGATGATAATTTGGCAATTGGCATGTTGCTTCGGTGTTGATGGCCCAAAGGGCAAGAATTTATTTTCTAAAAATGGTTGCAGAAGCAATAATACACTTGGATCATTCTTGTGTATGATGGTGAGAATGTAATAAAGCTCAACAATTCTGGGAGTTGATGTATTATAGAATGAAATAATCTTACAGAAAGTTTACCATGTTGGCCTTGTATGTGATAGCAGCTGCTAGGATTCCTTCTTCTTACTGGAAATCACAGCAGTGCATCAATATTAAAAAAAAAATAGCTTGGCATTTGAAAATAACCATTATATAGAATTTCATTCCATTTGGATACAACTGATAAATTATACTTCTCTACCTGGACTCATGCGGCATACAAACTTTGGGTTAACATGAAAGATTTGATATATTAATTCATATCTAATATTTTATATACCATTAGATATAAATTAATATGTTAAAACTTTCACCCAAACGTTGTATGCAGAGTAGAACATTTTTAGAACAGCTACGAGCATCTCTGATGTGGTCGCTCAGTGGCTAAGACACTGAGCTTGTCGATAGAAAAGTCAGCAGTTCAGCGGTTCGAATCCCTGGTGCCGCGTAACGGGGTGAGCTCCTGTGACTTGTCCCAGCTTCTGCCAACCTAGCAGTTCGAAAGCAGGTAAAAAATGCAAGTAGAAAAATAGGGACCACCTTTGGTGGGAAGGGAACAGCGTTCCGTGCACCTTTGGCATTGAGTCATGCCGGCCACAGGACCACAGAGACATCTTCGGACAGCGCTGGCTCTTCGGCTTTGAAACGGAGATGAGCACTGCCCCCTAGAGTTGGGAACAACTAGCACATATGTGCGAGGGGAACTTTTACAATCTCTTGTTAATTGTTTACTCTGTTTTATAATTCTTATAATCCTAGGTGTGTTTCTTAATTCTTTACTATTGACTTCATTTTAATAACAGTTTTAATGACTTTTGTTAGGAAATGGCTATTGTTTAACTAGTTGGCCAGGCAATATATAAACTATCAATACATGTTTGTCAAAAGGTATTATATTGCTTTAAGACTGTATTGCATCATCCTGTATCCTGATTGGCTAAGCTCTGTAGCCAATGTACTTAAGGGGAAGCCTGAATCATGGCTTGTGAGCACTACACCATTTTATCTGTTACTCTCTCTACCTGTTCTCTCTGTATGATCACTGTTTGATCATTGCTACTTGTTGCTTTCTACTATTTATTGAATGTTTTAATACTGAACTTGTTCCTGTATGAAACTCAAGAAGAACTGTTTTATTGTGTAATGACAACTGGTAAGAAGACTTTGTACTTGAAATATCCCTGAATTGATATTTTAACTATCGCCTTATCTGTGTATGACTTGGATTGTTATTGGACTTCGTTTTACTTTTTTCTAAAAAGTAAAAGGCTACCACAACTCAGTGTGTCAGTATATTAACTGTGGTTATTCACTCTCAGCTGCTTTCATACTCAAGGGGTACTCTGCTCAATAACCCATAACATCGGTTATGAGCCAAGAATATCCTTAACAACTTTCCTAGGTAGGGTTAAGTCTAATGTGACTCAGGGAGTTTGCCACATTTTTTTAAACATCTTGTTTAACGTCTTCTAATATCTTTCTCTTTTCTTTTTGTTTCTCTTATCTCCCCCTCCCCCTGTCTGATTTGCTTTTCTGGTTGCGCTTTTAAATAGCTCTTAAATAAATTACAAAAGATATGGACCTCAGGTCGTTACGACAATAAAAACCCTGCATCTGATTCCAGAGCATGTGCTCAAAAGATTATTAAGTTTAGTTGGAAGCCATATTATAAGCACAGTGACTTTGGAACTGCCCACAGTTTTGATGATAATAGCAATTTGTTTGATGTGGTCCATTAATCTTAGCAACTTAAGTGGGAAGCCTTACGTTGGATTTCATCCCAATGGATGCTTACTCCAAATCTTATTAATTATAACAGCCAAGTGTTTTTTCATCTAAAGTTCTTGGAACAGAATTGCAGACAAATCTATCTTTGGCCATTTGGTTGGGAATTTTAAGAGTTAGTCTTAAAATATCTATAAGATCTGTTGGGAAAGGGCCTCCTTGATCAAATCGTTGGATAGCAGCTGTCAGAAGTCCCTTTGGTGACTTTGACCATCTCGCTTTCTTTAAAATGTGGCTTACAATTTTGGCAATATTGATAAGGCCGGTGCTCCTAATAAGTTACACAATGGAGCCTCTAAGCTTTTTCTCCAAGATTTGAAGTTCGGTGAGAAAAATTCAGAGGGCTTGCTGCATGTAAAAATGGTCTTTTTTGGTACTTTTTTGGGGACGTTTTTAGAAAACTGTGCATGCATATTTGTGGAACGTAATGTTGCTTTATGCTGGGTTGTGCTTTTTTGTGTTCGCTGCACAATTGATTTCATTGGTGTTAAGTTGTGGCTGTGAAATTTGGACCATAAGGAAGGCTGAGAAGGCCAAAGAATGGAGGCCTTTGAACTCTGGTGCTGGAGAAGACTCCTGCGAGTCCCTTGGACTGCAAGGCGATCCAACCGGTCGGTCCTAGAGGAGATCAACCCTGACTGCTCTTTAGAAGGCCAGATCCTGAAGAGGAAACTCAAATCCTTTGGCCACCTAATGAGAAGGAAGGACTCCCTGGAGAAGAGCCTAATCCTGGGAAAGATTGAGGGCAAAAGAAGAAGGGGACGGCAGAGAACGAGGCAGCTGGATGGAGTCACTGAAGCAGTCGGCATGAGCTTAAGTGGACACCAGAGGATGGTAGAGGACAGGGAGGCCTGGAGGAACGTGGTCCATGGGGTTGCGATGGGTCGAACACGACTTCGCAGCTAACAACAACAACAACAAAGTTTGGATCTGTATGAATACATAAGTAAGATTATGTGAACAATCCTCCTTTCTTTAGGTTAGATCAGGGGTGTAAAACTCAGGCCCACAAGCCGGATCTGGCCCATGGGGCCAGCCCCAAAACAGCAAAGGACCAGTCCGCAGTGTCTCTGCTAGCAAAAACTGATCTCGGGGGGCTGCACACGGCCTCCCTGAGTTCTGTTTTTGCTGGCAGAGGGTGCAGGAGGCCATCCAGGCTGAAAACGGGGCACAGGGGAGCCACGCATGCTCCCCCCCCCCGAGCTCCGTTTTCACTGGCAGAAGGCTATCAAAACAAACTAAATCCAAAACCAAAAGAGAAATGTTTCCCTTTTTGCATTTGAGCATGCAAGAAAGGACAGGAAAGGAGAAAGGGAAAGACAACGAAAAAGAAGGGAAGATGGGAAGAGAGCAAAGAAGAAGAAAGGAGAATGAAGAGGGAAGGAAAAAGAAGAAAAGGAAGGAAGGAAGGAAGGAAGGAAGGAAGGAAGGAAGGAAGGAAGGAAGGAAGGAGGAAAGAGATTATAATGAGAGTGAAGGAGGGTATCAGGGAAGTCCTGCCTTAGAACTTGGCCACCACAGATGCCCCAGAAACGAGTCCCATATCACGCCCACCGTGCCATGGCCAGCCACACCCACCATGGCCACACCCCCAGCCACACCCCCAGCCAACCAAGGTCAAACACTACCCTATTGTGGCCCTCAATGAAATCAAGTTTGACACCTCTGTCTTAGATGATGGTTAATTTTTATATTTTTCCATATAATTGTTTGACGATTAGCTCTATAAGAGTACTGCTTTCAAGAAACCCCCAACCCAAATCCTCCATGCCTTTTCCTGCTTGTTCGTTATCTCATCAACATTGGTTTGGCTCAAATTGTCACTGCGTTTTTGTATTTACCAGATGAGCTCATGTTTTGGACATTCAGACTTTCCGTAGCTTGCCAAGTTTCTTATCAGTAAGCTAACTGCGCATGTCCACATTCTTTCACTTCCTTCTATCTTTCTTTGTTCTCCTGCCAAGAGGTCCGGCCGCAGAGAGGTGGCCGGCAGGAACGTTGCCGAAATGTAACTAATTTAGATAGTGAGATGTTTTTATTTTCTTTATAACAAATAAATGAGTTTTTCTTAGAAAAATATATCTTCGGGTTTATTTTCTTGCAAAAGTATACACAAGGAGAATGCCACAATTCACCTCTAACTCAGGCAATTACCCCAGGAAGGGAACGGGGCTGATTGCCACCCTGACAAAAATAACCGAAAAAGCAGATTTAGAAATTCAGAGAGAACATCTATCCAACCATTTTTGGCCAGTGGGATGGAGAAGTTTGCCATTAGCAAAATACGGACTCCATCACATTCCTTCCTTCTAATTTCATCTCTGCAAAATGCCAGGGCATCTTGGTTCATCTAAACTACAAGCCACTCATGTTTTATTCAGGGGGGACAATGGGTAGGCGCCGTAGATGGGATTAAAATTTAACTCTCGGGGGCTCTGTGCCAAATGCATGCATTAAAGATTTTTGCTGCAGTTTCTCTTCCAAGACCACAATTGTTAACTAGCAAGAGGCCTGGGCGACAACCAGGCTTGTTGTGCATCAGATGCCCTTCACCTTCAACAATAAGGAAGGCGCAGATGGTTGGAATTTTATTTATTTATTTTATTTAGTTATTTAGTTTGTCAAACATGTACATGATAACAGGTATAAGTATAAACATGGACCCGAACACAGGACATGAGTACAAATATCTCTGGTAGTACCAGAGCTTTGGTAGTACAGTGGTCTAAAGCACCCTGTTATTAAGACCAGCTGCCTGCAATTACTGCAAGTTCAAATCTCCCCAGGCTCAAGGTCGACTCAGCCTTCCATCCTTTCTAAGGTGGGTAAATTGAGGACACAGTTTGTGGGGGCAATAAGCTGACTTTGTATAAATATACAAAAGGATGAAGGCTATTGCTTAACGCATTGTAAGCCGCCCTGAGTCTCCGGAGAAGGGCGGCATAGAAATCAAATTTAAAAAAAAAATGGGGACATTAGGACATAGACGGAAGGCACGCTGGTGCGCTTATGCGCGCCCCTTACGGACCTCTTAGGAATGGGGTGAGGTCCACAGTAAACAGTTTAAGGTTAAAGTTTTGGGGGTTTGGGGATGAAACTCCAATGCATTCCAGGCATTGACCACTCTGTTGCTGAAGTCATATTTCCTGCAATCGAGTTTGGAGCGGTTTACCTTGAGTTTGTATCGATTGCTTGCCCGTATATTATTGCGGTTGAAGCTGAAGTTGTCGTTGACAGGTAGGACGTTGTAGCAGACAATTTTGTGTACTATGCTTAGGTCAGACCTTAGGCGGCGTAATTCCAGGTTGTTCAAGCCCAAAATTTTGAGCCTGGTGGCATAAGGGATTCTATTGTGAGCAGAGGAGTGGAGGACTCTTGTCGTAAAATATCTCTGGATTCGTATTAATGTCCGATATACAGTGTGGATTCCAGGCAGTTGAGCTGTATTCGAGAATTGGTCTGGCAAAGGTTTTGTATGCCCTAGTTAGCAATACAATGTTACCAGAGAAGAAGCTTTGAAAAATTAGGTTAACAACTCTTAATGTCTTTTGGGCATTGCTGTTACAGGAGCAACAGCATTTAAAACAGTATTTTAATCTGTACGTCCATGAATTGGGCAGTCACATCTCTTCGTAAGTGAAACTGAAAACCGGCATTCCAAAGAATGTTAATTTATTTTTATTTTATTAAAAAAATAATATTTATTTTTTTAAAACAAGCAAAAACAGATATTTACATCTTCTTCTTTTCAACAGTTTCGCATCAGTAATCCATATTTATACATTTTCTTATCTTAATATATCTTTTATACATATATTTCTAATATATTGTATATATACCATTATATTATTATAATATTATTAATTATTATTAATATTATTATATTATATTATTCTAATTATTTTATTTACATTTGACATAAACCTGTACCTAATTTCCTTTCCACAATTTTTATTTCTTCCCATTTATTTCTATATTTCTCCACCTAATTTAACCATTATTTAGTCTTCTTTTGTCCTTTTTTTCCTCCCCTTTTCCTCCAACCATTTATACCATCTCTCCCAGACTAGATAATATTCTTGTTTCGTCTTTTCCTTGTATCTCCTTCGTGAGCTTATCTAAGGAATGTTAATTTAATAGCAGTGGATAATATTTGGCTGAGGGACCCTAAACTCCCAGAGTTCATTAAAAAAAAAAAAAGGACAAATTTTAATCATTGTATGTTGACTTTCAAAAAAGCAGGATGTTTCCAAGATTTTATTTTTGTTTCTATAACGTGTAGTAACAATTTTTAAAAAGTAGGTTTGAATGGACCTGTTCTCCAGAATTATTAAAAGCAAAAGGGTATTATTATTATTATTAATAATAATAATAATAATAATAATAATAATAATAATAATAATAATAATAACAGCTTACATCCTCCGACGATACCTTAACAGTTCCTAGGTCCTTGGTTAGGACTCGAGCTGCTGAGCTATTAACCAGCCTCAAAGGCTGTGAATCTCACTAAAGATTAACCAATAATAATAATAATAATAATTTTATTTCTATACCGCCCTTCTCCCGAAGGACTCAGGGCGGTGTACAGCCTATTTAAAAACAGAATCAACATCAATTTAAAATAATTTAAAAATATTAAATAAATTTGGCTTAATTTAAAACCCCCAAAATTTAAAACATCCAATGAAAGCCAATGATATCTTTCTGAGCCATTTGATTTTCGTCTTTCTTACTTGTCTTCCTGAAGGCCGAAGATTACTAAACCCAATGAAGAATAAACTTATTGGGCCTTCATCAACTCTTACCATTGTCTGAGGTTGAACCTCGGATGAAATAAACCATGATCTGGTATCTGTGTATCTGCTTGCCTCTGTATGGCCATGCATCATGGATGGATAGATGGGTGCAGCATTACCAAAAGCAATTTTTGAACAAACCTGTGTTATCCTGAGATTTGAGTTGATGGAAACCAATTCTCATCATTGAAGGTCCAGGTCTCCTTAGGCAATCTGGAGTTTAGAGTTTATGAGCTGTAATTCTGCAGTTAGTCACATGTTCTTCATACAGTAGCAGCCAAAATTGTGGAAACCTCTTGGGAAAAGTGTATTTTTGTGGTTTGATGGCTAATAACATCACTTTTTTGGGGGGGGGAGTTTCAAGATAATCCTAGTCCACTGCTGGAATGGCCTGGGAATAGCCCAGACCTTCACCCAATTGAAAATCCATGGAGCCGACTAAAGAAACTGGTTAGTCAGAAGCGACCCAGCAATAAAACCCAGTTAACAGAAGCCATCATTCAATCTTGGTTTCACATGAGAACATCTGCAGAACTAAAAGACTTGGTTCACTCCATGGGAAGACGTTGTAAGGCCTGCTAAAGGTTACCCAACGAAGTATTAACTGACATGCTGATAATTTTTGTATATCTCATTTTTTTTCTACGCGTTTCACTTTTCTTCTTTATACTGTAACTGCTATTCTAATAGCAAATCCTTCATAAAAGTTATTGCATTACATTCTTGATTAAAGTATCTTTCCATCGATATCTAATTTTATGGTGCTACTATGATGTTATTAGCTATCTTGAGAAGATACACATTTCCCAAAAGGTTTCCACAATTTTGGCCACTACTGTACTGGTTCCAAGGCTGTAGCCAGAATTCTACAGGTATATTAAAACGAAAGTCCAATAAATATACATTTACCACATTCATTCATTTCTGTATAATCAGTACTGTGGATGTTAATCCTACACAAAATTAACCTGAACCAGAAATATATACATACAAACAAATTTACATGCATTCACATTCTTCCTCTTTTCTTTGCCTACTTTTTAAAAGACGTTAAACAGCATTTCTCCCCTGTTCGTTTCATTTCAGCTTGTTCTATTTTCAGCAGCTTTCATTTAACAGTACAAAAAGCAGTTTGTTTCCTCACCAAAAGCCCTCTCTGGACCAATCATCCATCCATCCATCCATCTTTTAAAGACATTTCAGTAAAAATGGCATCAGGACATACAAAATTAATTAAATGAAGGCCTCACCTGCTATTTATCAGCACTGGGGCCATCTATAATTCATGAAATAGATTCAGAAATATAGAGTACAGGAAACCCACAGAATTGTGCCAAGGCATTTTTTTTTAAAAAAACTCAACAATCTTCAAACTGGAGCTTTATAAAGGAAAGCTAGTCATCCAGTTTAGAAATGAAAGAATCTTTTTCTACTCTCAAATTAATGTAATCGACCAGGTTTATGGCTTTTATAAAACTGCACAACGCTGGTAAGGAACAGGTCTTGAACAGGAGAATCTTATGGAAGAGGGGAAAGACAAAATATGAGATAGATAGATAGATAGATAGATAGATAGAATAGATAGATAGATAGACAGAGAGTGAGAGACAGAGAGATAGGTTAGATAGAGATAGAAGACAGAAAGATAGATAGATAGATAGATAGATAGATAGATAGATAGATAGATAGATAAAGATAGATAGATGAATAGATAGATAGGTAGGTAGGTAGGTAGGTAGGTAGATGACAGAAAGACAGAGACAGACAGACAGACAGACAGACAAAGGGTGGGTGGGTGGATGGATGGATGGATGGATGGGCAGAGAGAGAGAGTGATAGCGATAGATATGATGGATGGGCGGACGGACGGACGGACGGACGGACAGATGGACAGACAAAGACAGACAGACAGATATGATGGATGGATGGATGGGCAGAGAGAGAGTGATAGAGATAGATATGATGGATGGATGGATAAATGAATGGCTGGATGGACGGACAGACAGAGACAGACAGACAGATATGATGGATGGATGGATGGGCAGAGAGAGAGTGGTAGAGATAGATATAATGGATGGATGGATGGATGGATGGATGGATAGATGGATGGATGGACGGGTGGATAAACAGAGAGACAGACAGACAAAGAGATAGAGAGACAGATAGAGAGACAGATAGAGAGACAGATAGAGAGACAGATAGAGAGACAGATAGCTAGATACATAGATATAGATAGATAGCAAGAGGGAGAGGGAGAGAGAGAAATTGACTAAATCCGGTACCTGGATTTAGGGGCAACTCATATGCCCATATAAAGAATGGGATTTTAATTATGTAGTCAAGGACACACTGAGCCCTGGTGGCACAATGGTTTAACTACAATATTGCAAGCAAACTCTGCCCACAGCCTGGAGTTCGATCCTGACCGGCTCAAGGTTGACTCAGCCTTACATCCTTCCAAGGTCGATAAAATGAGGACCCAGATTGTTATGGGCAATATGCAAATAATTGTAAACCGCCAAGGCTATGGGGCAGTAGAGAAGCCTAAAAGCTAACACCAATCCTCTGCTATTTTGACCCTTCCCCTCCTTGCAAAAGTCCTTTGCAAAACTCCATGGGAACCGAAAGGGTTTGTTTCTTCCTAAATATACATACAAATTGGTTTAGAAGTTGTAAAAATTCAGTCCAGCCTCACATCCATTCATTCAGCTTTCCATAATGTGACAAGAAGATTAAGGCCTTCTTTTAAATTTGTTGCCAAAGTGTGATATTTATACCGAAGAACAGTCATTAAACTGTCCCAATAAGAGCTTAATTTATTTTTTTTGATTAAACAATTTCTCTCTAAATAAACCTTTAAAAAAAACATAAAATAAATACCAGCGGCAACATAATCAGTGTCTATTTTCTCTTCCGTTTTACCAAGGGGCAATTAATTCACTGTGGTTAATATTTCTCCAATGCTTTAAAGCTCCTTTGATCTATTACTAAATTTATACATGGGTTTTTCATTCTCTTCTCATTGTGCAATATTTTGACAATTCATTCAAAAAGGACTTAAGTCTTTGTGTGTGAATCAAATAGGTGGAGGGTTAACAGGCCTATTATATAGATTTTTTAAAAAAAATACTTTAATCAAAAGATGGTCTCGCCAATAAATTAATTTGCAATCAATACTGTGCATTGAAATTATTATTTTTTTAAAATCATGGATAACAGTTACCGAGTTGGAAGGGACCTTGGAGGTCATCCAGTCCAACCCCCTGCTCACGCAGGAGATCTGTACTAGGGATTCGAACCGCCGAAGTGCCAATCTTTCTGATCGACAAGCTCAGTGTCTTAGCCACTTGAGCCACCTTGTCATGGAGACAAGCTGGGTTCAAAACCTTGATGAGCTCAAGATAGGTAGTCCTTGACTTACGGCCACAACTGAGCCCAAAATTTTACATTGCCAAGGGAGATACTTGCTAAGTGAGTTTTGCCCCATTTTATGATTTTTCTTGCCAATGTTGTTAAGTGAGTCACTGCAGTTGTTAAATTAGTGACCTAATTTAAGTGGTTATTAAGTGAATCTGGCTTCCCCATTGATTTTACTCATCAGAGGGTCACAAAAGAGGATTGCATGTGACCGACATAAATATGAGTTGCCAAGCATCTGAATTTTGATGACGTGACCGTGGGGAAGTTGCAGCAGTCGTAAGTGTGAAAAACGGTCAAAAGTCACTTTTTTCCAGGGCTGTTGTAACACTTAAAACGGTCCCTAAACAAGTGTTGTAAGTTGAGAACTATCTGTAGTGATTCTCACATCATTCCCATGTTTTCACTCTGCGGCAGTGCTGGTATTCAGCTGGTTCAGACCGGTTCGGACAAATCAGTAGTGGTGACCTGCGGCCCAGTGCTATGCCATCCTATTTAGCCACATTTTTCTAAGCTGCGTACGTGCTCACATTTTCGGTGTGCGGTGAACCGGTGGTAAAATTATGCATAACCCATCTCTGCTCTGCGGGTTTTGCCAGTTCTTCAAATCGTATAAAAATGGATGAAGCTATGACAACGTAAAGCCTCTTCATACAGACAAGAATAATTAAACAGAGGCAGCTTGTGCCGTGTTAACAAGTGAGGGTTTTTTTGTTGTTGTTGTTGTTTTTGTGTTGCTCGATGCTGATCTCAGCAACCATCTGATACAAAAAAAACCTGGAGCGCTTTGTAATTCTGCAAAAACTTCAGGAGAAGAGAGATTGAAGTGGGTGCCGGAGTGTTTTCATGCTTTCATCAAGCCAGCTAAAAAGTCCCTGATTGGGGTTGACATCTCACTTGGCTTGTTACAAAACCCAAAAATAAGACGCAACCTCAAAGATGCTGGATTGCATTCAGAGAATAGAATAGAATAGAATAGAATAGAATAGAATAGAATAGAATAGAATAGAATAGAATAGAATAGAATAGAATAGAATAGAATAGAATAGAATCTTTATTGAGAATGGAATGGGGTAGGATAGGAAGGATAGAATAGAATAGAATAGAATAGAATAGAATAGAATAGAATAGAATAGAATAGAATAGAATAGAATAGAATAGAATAGAATCTTTATTGAGAATGGAATGGGGTAGGATAGGAAGGATAGAATAGAATAGAATAGAATAGAATAGAATAGAATAGAACAGAACAGAACAGAGAGTAGAGTAGAATAGAATAGAATAGAACAGAATAGAATAGAATAGAATAGAACAGAACAGAGAGTAGAGTAGAATAGAATAGAATAGAATAGAATAGAATAGAATAGAATAGAACAGAGAGTAGAGTAGAATAGAATAGAATAGAATAGAATAGAATGCAGAGTAGAGTAGAGAGAATAGAATAGAATAGAATAGAATAGAATAGAATAGAATAGAATAGAATAGAATGCAGAGTAGAGTAGAGAGAATAGAATAGAGTAGAGTAGAGTAGAGTAGAGTAGAGTAGAGTAGAGTAGAGTAGAATAAAGTAGAGTAGAGAGTAGAGAATAGAGAGTAGAGTTGAGAATAGAATAGAATAGAACAGAACACAACACAACACAACACAACAGAACAGAGAGTAGAGTAGAATAGAATAGAATGCAGAATAGAGTAGAGTGAATAGAATAGAATAGAGTAGAGTAGAGAGTAGAGAATAGAGAGTAGAGTTGAGAATAGAATAGAATAGAATAGAATAGAATAGAATAGAATAGAATAGAATAGAACAGAACACAACACAACACAACGGAACAGAACAGAGAGTAGAGTAGAGTAGAATAGAATAGAATGCAGAATAGAGTAGAGTGAATAGAATAGAATAGAATAGAATAGAGTAGAGTAGAGTAGAGAGTAGAGTTGAGAATAGAATAGAATAGAATAGAATAGAATAGAATAGAATAGAATAGAACACAACACAACACAACACAACGGAACAGAACAGAGAGTAGAGTAGAGTAGAATAGAATAGAATGCAGAATAGAGTAGAGTGAATAGAATAGAATAGAATAGAATAGAATAGAATAGAATAGAGTAGAGTAGAGTAGGGTAGAGAGTAGAGAATAGAGAGTAGAGTTGAGAATAGAATAGAATAGAATAGAATAGAATAGAATAGAATAGACCAGAACAGAACACAACAGAACAGAACAGAACAGAACAGAGAGTAGAGTAGAATAGAATAGACTGCAGAATAGAGTAGAGTGAATAGAATAGAATAGAATAGAGTAGAATAGAGTAGAGTAGAGTAGAGTAGAGTAGAGTAGAGAGTAGAGAACAGAGAGTAGAGTAGAATAGAATAGAATGCAGAATAGAGTAGAGTGAATAGAATAGAATAGAATAGAATAGAATAGAATAGAATAGAATAGAATAGAATAGAATAGAATAGAATAGAGAATAGAAGAGTAGAATAGAATGGAGTAGAACAGAACAGAACAGAACAGAACAACAGAGTTGGAAGGGACCTTGGAGATCTTCTAGTCCATTTCTGTGCATGTCTGTAGATAATGTAGGGATCTCTTACATATAGTACAACTCCACCTCCTCTTTTTGTAGATCTGTTTCTCTTGAACCATTTGTATCCAACTATCAGTACATTCCAGTCATGGATTTTGTCGTGCAAGGTTTCTGTAATGGCAACCATGTCTTACCTGCCCTCCTCTACTATTGCTTCTAGTTCACCCTGTTTCAGGATTTGTGTATAAGTCCTTCGTGTATGTTTCCATGGGTGTGTTTCCTGTATCTCCTAATTGTTGTTTGAGTTTTTCTTTTATATATATGGATATAAAAGATTCAAGGGTATATAAATTTATATTTATAGGGCATGAAAATTATATGCTTATTCTTTTTTAGCATGCTACTCCCACGCTCACATACCAGGTGGCCAAAGAGCTTCATCAAGTTATATAAAGTGGGAAAAACGTTTAATTAGACGCACAGTTTTATAGTCCGATTATTTCTTTTTTCCTTTCTCCAACAACAAATTGCTGTGTTGAATTATTTCCCTGTTTACCGTATTCCCTTATTGCAAAGGCTGGTCAAAGGTTGTAATGAACATATTTGATTTGACTTGATATTTATTTATGTATCCGTTTAGATGGGTGGGTAGATGATAGATAGATAGATAGATAGATAGATAGATAGATAGATAGATAGATAGATAGATAGACAGACAGACAGACAGATATAGATGGAGAGAGATATATTAGATAAATTATATGATAGATAGATAGATAGATAGATAGATAGATAGATAGATAGATAGACAGACAGACAGACAGACAGACAGACAGACAGATATAGATGGAGAGAGAGATATTAGATAAATTATATGATAGATAGATAGATAGATAGATAGATAGATAGATAGATAGATAGATAGATAGACAGACACAGACAGACAGACAGACAGATATAGATGGAGAGAGAGATATTAGATAAATTATATGATAGATAGATAGATAGACAGACAGACAGACAGACAGATATAGATGGAGAGAGATATATTAGATAAATGATATGATAGATAGATAGATAGATAGATAGATAGATAGATAGACAGACAGACAGACAGATATAAATGGAGAGAGATATTAGATAAATGATATGATAGATAGATAGATAGACAGACAGACAGACAGACAGACAGACAGATATAGATGGAGAGAGATATATTAGATAAATGATATGATAGATAGATAGACAGACAGACAGATATAAATGGAGAGAGAGATATTAGATAAATGATATGATGATAGATAGATAGATAGATAGATAGATAGATAGATAGATAGATAGATAGATAGATATTGGTTTTCTCCCCCTTTTTTAAAATGTGGCTCTTTTCTCCCCATAAATCTGAATCTCCAGGTCTCATTTTGAAGCCCAAAACATATTTTATAAATGTACTAATTATGTTTAGTAAGAATACTCGGCTTTGATCCTGCTCCTAACCTCTGCACCTGCCTGCCATTTATCACAAATTTCTGAACTTTCAGAGCTGTGGTAGCTAAAGCATATGGAAAAAGAATACAGATTCCAATTAAACAGACGTATAATTGTGTTTTCCGGATAGTCGTGGAAAGCACCGTTTTTATCCGTTTGTTAAGCCATTGTTCTTTTGCAAGCTCTACTGGGGGCTGGGGGAAGGGGGGCTGAAAGGACTCAAATTGATGCGAGTTAATTCTCTTTGAGTTTATGACTTGCATCGCTTTGCATTTAAAAGGAATAGAGGTAAAAAACCAAAAAAAAAAACCCCACCCCAGGCAGGATGCTTAAAGCAGGAATGTGGAAAGAGCTATTTCTATGCTAATCATTTCCTTGACCCTTATTATTATGGTCAGGCCATATCTGGCTACGGTGAGTTGAAAAAGCGAATTTATCTTTACAAATTCGAAGGGACGTTTTATTTCAGATGTTAACCGTCGCATAAAGCTAAGCCTAAACATCTACATGTTGTGACTCAGGCCCAGGTAGGTAGTAATCGACGCAAACAGTTCCAAAACAAACAGACTTTATGAGAACAGCTGAGAATTAACTCATTCTCAGCGTAGTCTAAACTAATTCAAAGCAAACTCTTCATAACACAAATTCTTCAGTCTAATCACCAACCTTGGTATAATTAGGCAAACTGCCAAAGGCTTCTCTTGGCAACAATTCAGAAGCAGAAGACTCCGACAAGAGATAAGTGCAGCAAGACTATCAACGTTGTTTTCCCACAAAGAGCCCAAGAGCCATTGCTGGTCTTTTAAGCCTTCTGGGAGGGGCCACTCATCTCTTGGCCTTACTCCCGAGTCGTCCTTTTTGCTTTAGCTGCTCCTGCTTTCTGGCAGCTCTTCTCATGTGTGCACTAGGAACATCAATTTATATCAAAAATTCAATCTTTCATTATTCATTGCCTCAATGTACACTCCTAGTGCCAATCACAATCATTAAAACATAATTCTATAATATAGAGTACAATTCTATTAATACACAGATGCATATTAAAATAAGTTCTTTCATTATCTAATCACCCATTGTTTAGTTCTAATATTTATTAATTAATTTATTTATTTGATAATATTTATATGCCGCCCTTCTCTCGAAGAACTCGGAGCGGCTCACAGCAATAAAACAAGACAATAAATAATGTTAAAAATCCAATTTAAAATCCCCAAATTAAAACTATAGCTCCCAAACAGATCAGAAGATTTGCTGAAAAAGCCATGTCTTCAGGTCACTGCGGAAAGAGCGGAGGTCAGGGGCCATCCAGAGCCAAGTTTTTATGCATTTTTAATATTTCAAATGTTAGTTTCACGTGTTTCGTTCTTATTCATACTTCAAGGAGAAATTTGTTTTAATCCGCGTCCCTCTGTTTCTTTGAAGCCCTCGGCTGGCAAAACTAATTGGTGAAGAAGAGGTGCCAGGTTTTTTTTTAAAGAATTTGAACTCTTTGGGTTTCTTTGAAAGGTTTGTTTTTTTCTTGGAAAAAAATTCAAAGCCTTCAAAAAGTTTGTTTTTTTTTTTGTTTGTTTGTTTTTTTTTTTGTCCTCTGGGGGGGGCAAAAAAACAGGAATTGATCGAATGCCAAGGTTAGCATTCTTACATAACCAGGACTTCCTTTTGGATAAATCTTAACAAAAGCTTGTGATTCATTCCAAATGACTGCAGCTTCACCTCCCCTCCTTACTCTTTTTGATCCTGAAATCAAGCCAAGAAGCACTGGAGAAACCACAGTTAAAACATGAGAATGCCTGAACCTACAGCAATGAGGGATTTTTTCCCTCTCCAAACCACAGCCGTATTTTTCTCTCTTTCATAAATACAGACAAACTGCCCGAATTTCACAATGCTTTCACAATCCCTGTTAAGCAATCTCATTTTTCGGGAGATGGGGCTGAACTGGAGACCCGTCCTCTGAGAGGATTCTCAATGTTGGGTAGCCTATTACAGTTTCTGACAATGGCTATTTATTCGGTTCTTATGAAGGCACGGATGACCCTCAGGAGTGAAATTAAAAATATTCATTTTAGTTCCAAAAAAAAATAAAAATGGAAGGCCCTTCTCTCATATTTCCCACACTGTACTGTTCTGGAAAGTGGTGACTTGCACAATTGTTCCACAGACTGACCAATGCATGATTTCGGTACCTGATCTGAGAATAATGAATAGTAATGATTGTAATAATAAAGAATAATGAGTGTAAGCTGCCTAGAGCCACCTCCAGGCAAGATACATACACAGAGAGACAGAAACAGAGAAAAAGAAAGAGAGAGAGAGAGGGAGGGAGAGAGAAGGAGAGAGAAGGAGAGAGAGAGAAAAAGAGAAAGTGAGCGAGAGAGAGAGAGAGAGAGAGAGAAAGAAAGAAAGAAAGAAAGAAAGAAAGAAAGAAAGAAAGAGAAAGACAAATTTACAGAATACAGAATAAGAGAGTTGGAAGGGACCTTAGAGGTCTTCTAGTCCAACCCCCTGCTCAGGCAGGAAACCCTACACCACTTCAGACAAATAGTTGTCCAGTCTCTTCTTAAAAACTTCCAGTGTTGGAGATTCACGATATCTGGAGGGAATCTGTTCCACTGATTAATTGTTCTACCTGTCAGGAAATTTCTCCTTACTTCTAAGTTGCTTCTCTCCTTGATTAGTTTCCATCCATTGCTTCTTGTCCTGCCCTCAGGGGCTTTGGAGAATAGCTTGACTCCCTCTTCTTTGGGGCAGCCCCTGAGATATTGGAAGATGCTATCATGTCTCCCCTAGTCCTTCTCTTCATTAAACTAGACATACCCAGTTCCTGCAAGCGTTCTTCATATGTTTTAGCCTCCAGTCCTCTAATAATCTTAGTTATCCTGTATACCCTTTTGGTGTCTTTTTTATATTGTGGTGACCAGAACTGAATGCAATATTCCAAGTATGATCTTTCCAAAAGAGTATTTAAAGATCTATTTTAACAGCAGTTCAATCAAGGCAGAGCAAATAAGAAGCTCGCCTCCACGAAAAAGCATTTGACCTTGTAGATAAACCCTTCTTGACCTCAGTATTTCAAACATGCAAGCCTCTCTCCATACTCCGTATGAGGTAAGTAAGAAGACTGTAATTGAAACGTGCATAATCCATATTCTTAAGGGGGTATGCAAGGAGAAAGGATCCTGTCTTATTATGAACTTTAGAGAATATTTGGCAGCTGGCAGGACTTCTAGCTCAGTTAATTCTCCAACGGACAAGACATTGTCATCTTTAACAATGCCTAAAGGCCTTGGGAAGGAGAAGAGGGAGTTCATTAGTGACAATTTAATTCAATTTCCAGCATCCTTCCTCCTCCTAGAGTGATGAACTCTTGAAAAACCTCCTAAATCCGGATTATAAACCCAGCACTAGGGAGACAAGAGAAAAAATTTCCTTCCCACAACTGGGATCTTACCAAACTTCAAAGGAATCATCCCATCCCACTGAAGAAACTGTGTTGTGATTCTCCAATCACACCAACTCACATCCGTTTCATGGAACACAATGGGATCAGTGGTGGGATTCAGCCAGTTCGCACCTATTCGGGAGAACCGATTGTTAACTTTCTAAGCAGTTCGGAGAACCAGTTGTTGGAAGAAATCTTATTTTGGTTTTTTTCCATTTTACAGGGCTAATCCTGTAAGGAACTGAAACATTCTGGTGTTGTTTCTAGCCTACTCTTTATTGCCCTGCTTACAGAAACTGCCTCTCTGGTTAACCCTTATTACATTGTAACAGCTAAGGCGAAGCTGAGTGATGTAAGCGATGTTGAGTTGGCCACACCCACACGGTCACATGACCACCAAGCCACGCCTACCCAGATGGTCATTAGGGTAGAGAACCAGTTGTTAAATTATTTGAATCCCACCACCGAATGGGACGTTTTCCTGCTTTAAAGACCATCTTATTTTTAATTATCTGTCAAGGATGCCCTTTTCCTGCAAGAAACCTGGCTCATATCCAGGGGTGGAATTCACTCACTTTCCCTTCCAGTTCACAAATGTGAGCACATGCGCCCCATCCATGCATGCACCTGGACTTCCGCATTTGCGCTTTGCTGGCTCGTGGGCCTTCCGCACATGCACACAGCCTCAAAACTATGCCTAATAGGATGGCATAGAGGCAGGGCAGGGCAGGGCAGGGCAGGGCAGGGCAGGGCAGGGCAGGGCAGGGCAGGGCAGGGCAGGATGGGCCCACCCGCAATTTCCGCTACCGGTTCGGGCGAACCACTCCGAACCAGCTGAATACCACCTCTGGTCATATCTAATCTAGAATTCAATGGTGATTCCGTCAACCAGTGTTAGACATTTCACAGCAAACCACATTTAGAGGTGGATTAATAGCTTTAATTAGCACAGCTGGAAGCAAATTGCATATTTGTTAGTAACCTCCTTTCTATACTTCAAAGAGATGAACACAGTTCTTTTCTGGAAGGGAACAATTATATAATTATATACCCTATCCTGCAGCCTCAATTCTTCCTTCCTTCCACCTTTTTTTTTTTAAAAAAAGCCTTAAAGTCTTCTCTAGAGAGCCATATCTTCGCATAATTATCTCCAAAGTAGGCTAATCTGAACCAGGTTTCATTTGTGCCTCTACAGAGAATTGTGGGTCGATTTGTTTTATGATCCATCTACTCAAGAGTGAGGTTGGAGGGATTCTCAGAGCTTGTGGGTTGGTTTTTGAACATTTCGTTACCAAGCTAGGTAACATCTTCAGCAGAGTTTAGGGAAGGTCAGTCTCAGTGTTGATAAGGGCTTCATGTGGTCAGTAGGTCTTGTGATGGGAAGGTCAGGTCAGATGAGGGTCTAGTGATGGGTCTTGTGAGGGGTCAAGTATGGCTCACGTCAGATGAGGTTCTTGTGATGGGTCAGGTGTGGGTCACATTGAAAGGTTGCTGGAATTGGGTATGTCTAGTTTGATGAAAAGAAGGACCAGGGGAGACATGATAGCAGTCTTCCAATATTTGAGCAGTTGCCCCAAAGAAGAGGGAGTCAAATTATTCTCCAAAGCACCTGAGGGCATGGATGGAAACTAATCAAGGAGAGAAGCAACCTGGAATTAAGGAGAAACTTCCTAACAGTGAGGACAATTAACCAGTGGAACTGCTTGCCACCAGAAATTGTGGGTGCTCCATCACTGGAGGCTTTTAAGAAGAGATTGGACAACCATTCGTCTGAACTGGTATAAGGTTTCCTGCCTAAGCAGAAGATTCCAAGATCCCTTCCAACTCTGTTATTCTATTCTACATCAGGTATGGGCGTTGTGATGGGAGTTGTGAAGGGTCAGGTGTGGGTCACATCAAGTGAGGGTCTTGTGATGGGACAAGGTCACATTAGGTGAAGATCTTCTGATGGGCTTGTAATGGGTCAGGTGTGGGTCACGTCAGGTGAGGTTCTTGTGATGGGACTTGTGATGTGGAGGTCACATCAGGTGAAGGTCTTGTGATGGGTCAGGTATGGGTCATGTCAAGTGCTGGTTTTGTGATGGACCTTATGATGGGGAAGTCACATCAGGTGAGGGTCGTTGGGAGATGGAGTGCTGGGGGTTGGGGGTTTGCGTGGGTTGGTTCAGGGTTGAGCCATCGCTGGTTGGTTCTGTGATTGAGGAGTCTATTTTGGGAAGTCTTCACCTACAAGTTCAAAAGCCTCGATATTCTTCTTAGGATATGAAAATTGAAAATGTTCTAATTGCACAGTTGTAGCACTTTAACATATTTATGCACAGGATTTTTCTTCTTTTCCTTTCTTAAACCTTGGAACACTTCTTTAAAACAAACACAAACTTCGGCTTGTTTCTTTGGGCTCTTGAAAAGAGATTTCTTCCCCTTTTCCTACAGGTTGGGGGGAACAAAACTATGTGGGTATAAAAACAGTTGTGTTGTTTCCAAGTAACCTGGATCTTGTATTACACAAGCTTGGTATAGAAAGCAGGCAAGCTGTTTGTTGTGCTATTCTCGTTGCTATGTCTGTGCAGAGAACCCGAGTAAGTACAACTACCTTTTTCCATTGTATCAAGTGTGATAGAAAAAGCTCTCTTTTTTGTTGTTTTTCATGTTTTTGCATCCTGTTCAAAATTAGATCCATCTGATCAGAGAACATGTTTCTTCTGGTAACTAAGAATCTTGGTCCTAAGCTTAACCTCTAGGAACAGAATATAGGACGTAGAATGAGTTGGAAGGGATCTTGGAGGACTTCTAGTCCAATCCTCTATACAAGCAGGAAACCCTCTACCACTCCAGACAAATGATTATCCAGTTTCTTGCAAGGAGAAACTTCCTAACAGGGAGGACAATTAACCAGTGGAACAGCTTGCCACCAGAAGTTGTGGATGCTCCATCATTGGAGGCTTTTAAAAAGAGACTAGATAGACACTTGTCTGAAATGGTAGAGGGTTTCCTGCTTCAACAGGGAGTTGGACTAGAAAACCTCCAAGGTTTCTTCCAGCTCAATTCTGATTGATTGATTGATTGACTGATTAAGTGATTCCTATTGTAGCTTCCTCAAAGGGTTTTGCCTGAACAATCTATTTACTAGGATTTTTAAATTTCCCCTTTGAAGGATGACTTTTCTTAACTAATTCCATTTTCCTTTTTAATTAAAATCAGACTTCAACTGTTGATCAGTTTATTTATTTTTTTATTGGTTCGATTTATATGCCGCCCTTTTCCAGAGACTCAGGGCGGCTTACAATGCGTTAAGCAATAGCCTTCATACTTTTGTATATACCTGCTTAGTAGGGCTTTCGCCGCCCCTGCCCCCCCCCCAAGCGGTGTTCTTTTTTATACAAAGTCAGCTTTATTGCCCCCACAATCCGGGTCCTCATTTTACCTACCTCAGAAGGATGGAAGGCTGAGTCAGCCTTGATTCTGGTGAGAATTGAACTCGCAGTAATTGCAGGCAGCTGGTGCTAGTTAACAGCACTTTAGTCTGCTGCTCCACCAAGGCTCAGTTATACAGTTCAGTATCTCTTGAACCATATAAAACTTTTGAATTAAAATCTTTAAGTATATTGCAACAGAGAGACTTAATACCCAAATGTTGGTTGCCTTAGAATTCACCTTGAGCTTAATATTCTTAATAGCTTAATTAAAAATGGATATTTGTATCCAGAGGCAATTAATTTCCAATGAATTAATTTTAAATTAAGATCCAAAGGATTATATTAACGCTATGAAAATGAAAGCACAGGAATAACCTCAGTGATTTTTTTTTTTAATTAAGGTGTTTTTATCCCATTGTGAAGTTTTAATTGATGCAGAAGGAAATCTCTGTTGTTGCTTTTTGAGAGAAGAAACATTACAAAGATAATTAGTCTTATGCAATATAGATAAGCCCTGGACCTGCATTGTTACAGTCTAACATTTTGAAGTGTATGTACTTTATAAAAGTTCTGAATAGTTTGAATGAGAATTGCGTTTGATAGTATAGAAAGTCCCAGTAGAAGATAATGTGTCATCAATACCGAAAAGAGTAAAGTTGACTAGTTATAATTATATTTAGTAGTTTTTGAATGGTGTGTAAATGTGGTTTATCTCTAAGTGTTTGTTGATGTCTGTTATCTTCAAAGAAGATAGCAAAACAAAAAAAAAAAACCAATGCAGGTCCAGGACCAGAAAGTCCAGCTGCCTCTTGACTGAGAACTTCCATAGACCTTGGTTAGAGTATTGTTCTGTGCTTAATTGCTTGTCTGGTGTTAATCCCAGCTTATCTGGGTGTTGGTGGCTGGAGAGGATGTGTTCTACTCTTTTACTAAGGTTCTCAGGTCATGGTTGTCCCAAAGGTGCTTTTTCAAGAGGCAACTGGACTTTCTGGTTTTTTTCTTCGAAAATATTTTGCTTCTCATCCAAGAAGTTTCTCCAGCTCTGGCTGGATGGTGGGGAATGGAAAGATTTATACTCCTTGTAGACAGCTGGTCATTTGCCTTCTTTTAGAGAGTTGTTGAGACCACTTGGAGGTTTCACTGTGTCCTCAGAGTCACCTGAGTGGTACAAATGGGTGAGGAGCCTTCTTGGAACTGCTGAAAGGAGTTGTGTTATAGAGTGGAGATCGATGTCATCAGGGGTGGGTTCTAAATTTTTTTACTACCGGTTCTGTGGGCGTAGCTTATTTTGTGGGTGTGGCTTGGAGGTCATGTGACTAGGTGGGCATGGCTAGCTGGTTAGAGTCATTTCTGGAAGGTCCTCGCACTTACGACCAGTCCTCGCACTTACAGCCCGACTCATTTGTTTGTTTTTAACACTGATCAGCTGTAGGGCGGCCCTTTGAAGCCCTGCGGCAAGAGTTAAAACAGTTTTTTTCCCTCTAGTCATCAGCTGGGACTCAGGAGGCAGCAATAGATTGGGGGTGGGACCAAATAAAAGGTTAGAATAACGTGGGGGTGGGAGGGCGGGGGGGGAGAACCGGTTCGGTGATGTCATATCGTCACCGCTACCAGCTCGGCCAAACCGGACCAAACCGGGAGGAACCCACCACTGGATGTTGTTATATCCCTCCCCCTCTGTGGAGAGAGGGCTGTTCAATTTGGACATAGATGGACTCTTTTGAAAGACCCCTCTTTCAAACCAGTGGTCCTTTCTGTCCAAAATGTGGACTTTGCTGTCTTCAAAACACTGGCCTTTGTCTTTTAAATGCAGATGGACTGCTGAATTTAGTCCTGATGGGTTTGTTTTCCTATGTTGTGCCACACGTTTGTGAAGTGGTTGTTTTGTTTCCCCAATGTACAGATCTGCCCATGGCTTACTGTCTTATACTGCATATACCACGTTGCTTGGTTTTGAATTTAATCAAGGAAACACCAAAGAGGAAATCACATCCACCAATACTGGCAGACCAAGCTACCATATATAAGCAGACAGCAAACACCACACTCAATCACACTGAAGCTGTTACCTAGTTGGGCACTGAAACATCTGCAAGAAAACAACCAAGCTCAGAGAACACCAAGGACTTCACAGTGTAGAAAGTTAAATTAATATTTTGAAAAAGTCAAGAAAAGAGTCTTTGTCCAAATTTAGCTAAAAGGTGATTTCTGACCGTTTTTCACACTTATGACCATTACAGCATCCATGTGGTCATGTGATCGAAATTCAGAGGCTTGGAAACAGGCATGGACTTATGACGGTTGCAGGGTCCTGGATTCACATGTTGCCCTTTTGTAACCTTCTGACCAGCAAAGTCAACGGAGAAGCCAGATTCACTTAACCACCATGGGACTCAATTAACAACTGCAGTGATTCACTTAATGACTGTGACAAGATAGGTCGTAAAATGGGGCAAAACTCACTTAACAAATGTCTCATTTAGCAACAAAAATCCTGGTCTCGATTGCAGCCTTAAGTCGAGGACTACCAGTACAGTGAACAAAAAAAATTCAGTGGCATTACCGGTAGGATATAAAGAGCAAAGAAGAGTGTGAGGACAAAAACTGTCATTTAAACAATTATGTGAAATTTTTATAAGAAGGGTTGGAAAGGGTACATTTTACCTCAATGTGAAAACATGTTTTAAAAAAAAAATAAAATAAAAACAGAGAATGTATGCTGTCAACTCGCAAAGCATTTCTGGTCTGCTCTTGAGTTGCAATGGGCAGGAACGTTGGGTGGGAGAACTGACGGAGCAGTTCGAGAGCCACGTTCAAAAGCACATTCCACATATACCTTCTTCAAGGTGGAATCTCAGATTACCAGAGCCAGCTTGTGAGGTGTGTTTTCTACAGCCTGTGAAAGTGCCTTGTTGGAGAATGTGATTTATGACACAGCCTGAGAAGAGGGGGGGAAACAGTGTCAGAGTTGAGCCGTAAATTACGTGCGGCAGAGTTGGCTTCACTCGGGTAGTTGCTGACATGTTGCTCCTAATAAATAACTGGATTTCTTTTGAAACTTGGCTCAAGGTTTATGAGTTAATTAGGGCATTGGTCAGAACCCTGACATATGCATTGAGTCCTAAGTGACTGTTAAAGTTCTGATTTGTTCAAAATAAGAAATGTAACCCAACATGAAGGTCTATATTCACAGCTTCTTCTCAATTTTAATGAGAATTCTGTCTCCTCTGCTGAGACCAGGAGAAGGACATGAAACATGAGAGGAGCAAAATAGGTTTCTATATTTATAAGGTCTGCTAATCTTTGCAACTTCATGCTTTACGAATGTGTGTTTTATCCCTCATACTACAGATATAAGAAACTAGTTTCTTTGGGGAAAAGATTCTCTCTGAGCGCTCAGACATTTTGAGTTTGTATTCATACAAATATCTCCAAAATTTGGCATCTGTCAACAACAAGCATGTTGAAGTTTAGAGGGAAAAAATATATTGTTTTATGAGATTTCTATTCTACCTTTCTCATTTCAAAACTAAGGAGCATGATCTGACTTTTAATGAAGTAATTTCATTTCGTTCTGAATAATGTGTGCATAGATAGATAGATAGATAGATAGATAGATAGATAGATGATAGATAGGAAATAGATAGATAGATAGATAGATAGATAGATAGATAGATAGATAATGAATAGATAGATAGATAGATAGATAGATAGATAGAGATAGGAGAGAGAGAGAGATAGCAGAGAGAGATAGATAGACAGACAGACAGATAGATAGATAGAGATAGGAGAGATAGATAGATAGATAGATAGATAGATAGATAGATAGATAGATAGATGAGAGAGAGAGAGAGAGATGGATCGATGGATCGATAGAGATCGATAGAGATCGATAGAGATCGATAGATTTATATGTATATATAAATGTATATATACTGTATATATAAAGTATTTAAACTGATTATGTTTTATATACATGCACTCTCAAATGCACACACAGTAATAATGTGTGTTCCATAATGTTCCATAACGTGTATTCCTACTTCTTTTCTCTTTCCATAGCTTATAAAAGATCATTTCACTATTCATTTTCTTTTATAACGCTGTTGTAATAAAATCCTGATTTCATTCCTCCCTTCTTCAAAAGGCTATCAAAAAAAAAGGGGGTGGGGGGTTTAACAATTCAGGAGAACGCCACGAGCCAAGTCCTTGTAGCAAAATATTTAAATGTATTCATTAAACCAGAAGCTAGCTTTTAATAGAAAAGAGTTAAAAGATGGAGATTTGCGGAAATAAAGCCAGTGTAGCAAGCTAGTCTATAACAAAGCTTGCATCATGCCAAAATTGTTACTATCAAGCTTGTTTGTGAATATGGCTGTGTTGTTATTCAAATTCAGCCACATTTTTTTTTTTAAAAAAAAGCTCTTTTCTCCTAAAAGAAATAAATAAATTAGGAACACACAAAGACTTTCTCCTGTTATCACTTTCTGATCTGATTCAGAAAGTGATTCAGATTCCTTTGCTGGACAGAATACGTAGATACGAAAATAACAATGTTCATTCTTCCATCTTGGTAAATATTTTTTTCCCCCACCCAGCTCATCACCAAAGGGGGGAACAGCCACGCCATTGAAAAACTCCAGACCGAACACACCCACAGCCAACAACAGATCAGGGACCTGGAGACAAAGTTGGAAGTAAGTCTTTATCTGTGACCGGAATTGACTGCCGGAGTTGCGCTAAATGGGAAATTGGAAGTTGCAAATAGACCTTTTCATTTAGTTCCTCTGTAGGTTAAATTCTCCACTTCCTAAAGAGAGTTTGGGCTATCCTTTACAATGCCGAAATCCTTCCCAATGGTGCTTTTTCAGGAGGCAACTGGACTTTCTGGTTTTTCTTTGAAGATATTTCGCTTCTCATCCAAGAAGCTTCTTCAGCTCTGATCGGATAGTGGGGAATGGAAGGATTTATATTCCTTGCAGACAGCTGGTCATTTGCATCCTTTTAGAGGATTGTTGTGAGTCGGACAGCGATGAGGCTGGGGAGGAACATGGGCCGGTCCTGGAGGCTGGGGAAGGCCCGGATGAGGGCTCTGCGTCGGAGGCAGAGATGGGGTCAGGGCCATCGGGGAGTGATACACGGACTTCGGAGCCTCCAGAGGCTGACAGCAGAGAGGCAGAGGAACAGGAGGAGCCTGTTCCTAGTGCACGTATGAGAAGAGCTGCCAGAAGGCAAGAGCAGCTAAAGCAAAAAGGACGACTTGGGAGTAAGGCCAAGAGACGATTGGCCCCTCCCATAAGGCTTAAAAGACCAGCAACGGCTCTTGGCCTCTTCGTCGGAAAACAACGTTGATAGTCTTGCTGCACTTATCTCTTGTCGGCGTCTTCTGCTTTTGAACTTTTGCCAAGAGAAGCCTTTGGCAGTTTGCCTAATTATACCAAGGTTGGTGATTAGACTGAAGAATTTGTGTTATGAAGAGTTTGTTTTGATTTAGTTTGGACTATGCTGAGAATGAGTTAATTTCCAGCTGTTCTCATAAAGTCTGTTTGTTTTGGAACTGTTTGTGTCGACTACTACCTACTTGGGCCTGGGTCACAACAGTCATTGAGGCCACTTGGAAGTTTTTATATATATGTCCTCAGGGTCACCTGAGTAGTGCAAATAAGGCTCCACATCCATTTGCACCACTCAGGTGACCCTGATGAAGCAGATAACCTCCAGGTGACCTTAACGACTCTCTAAAAGGATGCAAATGACCAGCTGTCTGCAAGAAGTATAAATCCTTCCATTGCACAAGTCAGAGCTGAAGAAGCTTCTTGGATGAGAAGCGAAACATCTTCAAAAGAAAAAAAACCAGAAAGTCCAGTTGCCTCAATTTGGACATTTGCTCAATTTGGACATAGATGGCCTCTTTGACCCCTCTTTCAAACCAGCCATCTTCTCTGTCCAGAATGTGGCACAGATAAACCTCCAAGTGGCCTCAGAAAGAGCGCTAACAACCAGATGACTGCAAGGAATATAAATCCTTCCATCGTCCACCATTCTGTCAGAACAGAAGAAGCTTCTTGGATGAGAAGTGAAACGTCTTCAAAAGAAAAAAAACCAGAATGTCCAGTTGCCTCCTGAAAAAAGCACCTTTGGGACAAATATGACCTGGATGACGGAGAATCTCTACAGGCCCAAATCTTTCATTTCTCTTCAGGTGATAATGATGTTTCGTACAGTTTCTATGCGGTAGTAAAAAAAAAAATGAAGTAAATATTCTGATAGCAGATCAGAAGCGATAAACTAAATAAATCCCGACGTGGCTTTTATTTATAGCTGAGTAAGGGTGTTTTACTTGGATACGTTTCATAACATAAATCAAAAACCGATCATCGTTTCCAAAGCTGAGGTAAGAGGAAGGTGATTGCTCTTCCCAGGAAACTGTAATTGCTATAATGGAGATCAACCAAGCATTGCGCCTCATTTATTGGTGGCTTGCTGTATTTTTAATCCTATTTATCAGCTATTATCTCGCGGAGCCCTTCAGATCTGATTAAAAAAAAGAAAGAAAGAAAACCAAACTCTGTTTTAAATGCATGGCACTCAGCAGAAAGGGAGTAGAGAGAAAAGCGGATAGTAACACTGACCGTATTTATAAGAATGTTCTGAGGGCAACTCACTGCGCGAAATCAAACAATAAAAATAGAAATGCAGGAATGCAAATATACGAAGTACGGAGCGAGCAAAAATAGCTTAAAATCTGAAATGATGACAAGGGTAAGTTTTAAAATTATCAGGTGCATCTCTTAGAGGAAGGGAGCGCAAATTGTTCCTTGGCTATCGTTCTGGGCATCACCTGCTTTGCTTCCCCGTGTGGATATCTAAGCACAAAGTTGGCTGGTGGATGTGACATCAGATAGGTCATCGCACAAATAACCACAAGTATATTCCTCCACACATTCGGTTACAAGGGCTGTTTATTAATCGGAATAGGATTTAAATTCACTCTCTATCAGAGCTACCATACATAGGCTGCAAAACTCCACACAACCACTAGGTGGGAACAAACAGTATCTCTTGGGTATGTTTTGCTGCCACCTAGCGGTCGTTCGGATTATTGCACCTCAGTATACCTGAAGATAAGTTCCTTGTACAACACCAGCACTCTGTTTTGAAAAACTCCTGACTGGATGCTGCTCATTTTTTTTTTTATTTTATTTTTTTGGTGGAGATTTACCTCTGGAGATGGGGCAAGGCCTGTTTTGTTTAGGTGTGTGCCATTTTGCAACCTGGAATGTTGTATTTGTGTATTTCTTTATTCATAACTCTGGACAAAGAAGATTACAGATATCACAGAGTTGGAAGGGACCTTGGAGGTCTTCTAGTCCTACCCCCTGTTGAAGCAGGAAATGCTATACCATATCATATAATTGTCCTTTCATAAGCTTTTATCAACGGTATTTTTCATTGGGATGATAATATTGAATTTGTAATTGGTTGCCTTCCTCCTTCTATCCCCAAACTCCCTCTTCTCTCTCTCTTTCTCCCTCTCCCTCTCCCTCCCTCTCTGTCTCTCTCTGTCTGTGTCTCTGTCTCTCTGTCTCTGTATCTCCCTGTCTCTGTTTCTCTCTATGTCTCTCTGTTTCTATCTCTGTTTCTCTCCCAGTCTCTCTCTCTGTCTCTGTCTCTTTGTCTTTGTCTCTCTCGCTCTCTCACTGTCACTCTGTCTCTCTGTCTCTCTCTCTCTCTCTCTTCCAAGCAAAGCAGAACCTGGCTGTATTACATTTTGGCATGACCGCCGCTGTTGGCGTTTTTGCCGGTTTCCCTAAAATTTCAATGCATTATGATGGCCAACTCTGGCTGTGCCATTTTTAAGCACCTCTTAAAGAGAGGCTGAAAAGGAAGTGTTGACAAGAATAAATGGTAGGGCTTATTCAAAACAAAAAAAAAATGATTCTCCAAAAAGTGGGACAACCATCTTCGTTTAGTGGAGACTGGGCAATTTAGCATATTCTGATAAACAGGTTTAATGAAAGAACACAAGGGAAATGTAGTCATTAGTAGGAAACGGTCAAATCTTGCTCTGTTGGAGACCATGTTCTGATATTTTTGGATGGCTACCTTTTCCTTTCATATGTAAGAAATGTAATTACCGGTGCAAACATTTCACATGGAGACTTAATTATATTGACTGGTGAATTCCATCAGTCATGGAAAATATGCAAATTTGATGGAAATGTAACTGGGTCTCCCTGGGAGTTTGAAGCTGGTGGAAAATGGCTCTGAATACAAATCAAATGGTCACTATGGAAGAACTCCAAGTGTAGAAATAATCTAGGTCAAAGGATGTCTTGGCCAACAGAAGACTTTGGTTCTGCGATGAAACATTCAGAATATTCATGAAAGAAATGTAGACTTCCTTGCTTCTGTGTAGGGGTATCATAGAACACTGAATAATAAAGTTGGAAGGGACTTTGAAAGTCTACTTGTCCAACCCCCTGCTTGAGCAGAAAATGAATACCATTTCAGACAATGGTTGTCCACTCTCTTTTTGAAAGCCTCCAGTGATGGAGCTCCCACTACTTCTGAAGGCAAGCTGTTCCCTTGGCTGATTGTTCTCACCGTTAGGAAATCGACTGACTGACCGACCGATCAATAGATGGATAGATAGATAGATAGATAGATAGATAGATAGATAGATAGATAGATAGATAGACAGATACCCTGTTTTCCCCAAAATAAGACCTCCCCTGATAATAAGCCCATTCAGGCTTTTGAATGCATGGCAATAAGGCCAAGCGCTTATTTCAGGGTTCAAAAAAATATAAGACAGGGTCTTATTTTCAGGGAAACATGGTAGATAGATCAACAGTAGATCGATAGATACAAACAGTAGGTAGAAATGATAGATGATAGATATATGATATAGACAAATGATAGCTGGATACAGACAGTAGATAAATAATAGATATAGATGATAAATGATACAGACACAGTAGATAGGTAGGTAGGTAGGTAGGTAGATAGACAGATACCCTGTTTCCCCCAAAATAAGACCTCCCCTGATAATAAGCCCAATCAGGCTTTTGAGCGCATGGCAATAAGGCCAAGCACTTATTTCAGGGTTCAAAAAAAATAAGACAGGGTCTTATTTTCAGGGAAACATGGTAGATAGATAAACAGTAGTTAGATAGATAGATACAAACAGTACATAGAAATGATAGATGATAGATATATGATATAGACAAACGATAGCTAGATACAGACAGTAGATAAATAATAGATATAGATGATAAATGATAAATGATACAGACACAGTAGGTAGGTAGATAGATAGATAGATAGATAGATAGATAGATAGATAGATAGATACCCTGTTTTTCCCCAAAATAAGACATCCCTTGATAATAAGCCCAATCGGGCTTTTGAGTGCATGGCAATAAGGCCAAGCACTTATTTCAGGGTTGAAAAAAATATAAGACAGGGTCTTATTTTCAGGGAAACACGGTACTTCTTCCATACATTGTAACATTTTAATATCTATTTTTACTATTATTTCCCTCTTATTTCTATCTCTATTTTAACCTTTTTTTTCCCATGTCACTCTTATATTCAAAGACGTGATCTTTCCTTCTTTCCTTATTCAATATCTCAATATACGCTTCTGGTACCAGTCACAATCATTCTGCCATTTAATATACATCTATTCTTTCTAATCCTTCAATCCTTATATTTCTACTATGGATACACCAGGGGTGAAATCTAATTTTTTTTTACTACCAGTTCTGTGGGTGTGGCTTGGTGGGCGTGGCTTGGTGGGCATGGCAGGGGAAGGATACTGCAAAATCCCCATTCCCTCCCCACTCTTAGGGGAAAGATATTGCAAAATCTCCATTCCCACCCCACTCTGGGGCCAGCCAGATGTGGTATTTGCCAGGTCTCCAAGCTATTCAAAATTTCCACTACCAGTTCTCCAGAACGTGTCAGAACCTGCTGGATTTCACCCCCGGGATACACATATTTTCATTAGCTTGTCCTTAAATTGTTGCCATCCCATACGTGGAGCAAACCAGAATAATGTGGCCTCCAAAAAAGGATGAACGTTGCAGAGGCGCATTACCCAAAGACATTCGATCTATCAGTTGGAATTGGATTTTTTTTGCTTTATTTTTAGATCAGCCTGCTGGTTGATACTGATTATTGGCCTCTTTGCAAAGGGATATTGATTGAAGAATATATCTTTGCACATCAGTAAGCAAATAATTACAATAAGCGGCATTGATTGTATGAGGAGATCATCTTCATGTCCATGAAGAGTTCATTTATACATAGATTATAGCATGAGGAAACGAAACTAAATGGTGGAAAGTTATTTGTAGCTTGGGTAGTCGATGTTGATGGTGGGTTTGTTCTCCGAGCTTGTTGTTTAGCATCTGAAAGTTTCATCACCAGGCTAGCTAAGAACTTCAGAAGAACTTCAGTTGAAAGCTGTTCTTCCAGTTCTCTTCTGCTTTTATAGATTTTAGGTGGTCAGTGGGCCACAGGACCAGCTGGTCACACCATGTGAGGGACACACCATGTGATGGTGAGGTCACCCTAGTTGGAGGTCATGTGACTCGGCTGGTGGTCAACGCTGTCATTGGTTAGATGCTCTTACAAACTTGTAGACTGGTTGCAAACATGTTTGTTGATTGACCTGTTCGTTGAATGCCAGACTTTGATAAAATTAAGTCTTCATGCCTGCATTAAATATGTGTTATGGGATCCAGCCAGGTTTTCTAGAGCAGGGAGAGGTCAACATGGCAGCTGGGATCTTGTGATCACAAACTATTCTGTCTTTTTTATGTGCATCAAACGTGCCACACGCATTAAAAGAAGTCACGGCTGTAATCATACAGTTATGGCTGCCACCTCAACATTTTCATGTTCTCCAACCCTCCGGGCTATTGCTCCATTTCCTGATTTTTTTCTCCTGCCGAGCTGAAAAAAAGAATTTGGAAGAACTTTGGAAATGCGTAATGGTTGTCCTCTTGCAAACATGCCATCTTGTTGAAATGTTGATTGTTTAAGCGCTTGGTTTAAAAAAAAAATAAAATAATGAGGGAAAACAATCAGCAATCAGGAGCTGAGAGACAGTTTTCTGAGGTTAATTTTACACACTCATTTTCTGTTTGAATGCTTGGATAATGGAACCCTAATAAAGCGACAGATTATCTTTGAGCTGCAACACAAAAGCTCAAAACTAACATTCCGAGATGTAATTCAGGATATTTCTTTTTGCATTCATTTATTTTCTCCACGTCAGGCACCCGGAGGTTATAGAGGGTCACTCAGTTAATTTCATCTTTGAGAGACCCCCATGACCGGGAGGATTTTTTCATCAGGTTCGCCTGATTCGCCAGTTGCGTCCCTTTCTGGATCGGGACTCCCTACACACAGTCACTCATGCCCTCGTCACCTCCCGCCTGGACTATTGTAATGCTCTCTACATGGGGCTCCCCTTGAGGAGCACCCGGAGGCTCCAACTGGCACAGAGTGCAGCTCTGCGGGTTGTTATGGGAGCAACACAGCGCTCCCGTGTGACACCTCTCCTGCGTGAGCTGCACTGGCTCCCGGTGGTCTTCCAGGTGCGCTTCAAGGTTTTGGTTACCACCTTTAGAGCGCTCCATGGCTTAGGACCTGGTTATTTACGGGACCGCCTACTACCACAAACAGCCTCCCACCGGCCGGTACGCTCTCATAGAGAGGGGCTCCTCCGGGTGCCGTCAGCCAAGCAGTGTCGACTGGCGGCCCCCAGCGGGAGGGCCTTCTCTGTGGGGGCACCGACGATCTGGAATGAGCTCCCCCCGGAAATACGGAGGATCCCGGATCTGCGCACTTTCCCCCATGCTCTTAAGACCCTCTTATTCCAGCAAGCCAGCCTGGCCTAATTTTTCTCCCCTTTCTTTTCAATTTTTTAAACTGAAATTTTAATTTGTTTTAAATTATTGAGATTTTAATTGTCGTGGGCTAAATTATTTAATTTGGTTTTAAATTGTTTCTAACTTTTGTATTTCTGTATTTTATCCTGTGCCTGTTCACCGCCCTGAGTCCTTCGGGAATAGGGCGGTATACAAATTTAATAAAACAAACAAACAAAACAAACAAACTTCAAAGAAGATGTTGCAGCCATTATAAGTCATTGGAAATTGGATAGCTACTATCTGTATACAGTTCGTCCTAGATTTTAGGTTGTTAAATGAGACATCTGTTAAGCGAGTTTTGCCCCAGGTTGTAAAATGAGGCAAACCTCACTTAACAAACGTTTCATAAATTTTTTGCTCGATTGTGATCGTAAGCGAAGGATTATCTGTATTCAAAAGAGGCAGAAATATTTGTTACCGTGCCAAAAATTATGTTACGTTTCAAAAACATTTTCTGCGGTTCCTGTTACAATAGTGAATTTGTCGTTAAACTGGTAAATATTGATAAGTATACATTATAGTTTTCTCTCTTTTTTCCCCTTTTCTTAATTTTATTTTCAGATGCCTTTATTTTTTTTATTTTTTTTAATGGCGTAATGGCCTAGAGGTGGAGCTCTCGCCTCACAATCAGGAGTCTGTGAGTTCGATCCTAGGTAGAGGCAGATATTTCTCTCTCTGGGCACAATGAGAATATATCTGGCAAACAAAACTTCTCACTGGCAACAGGAAGGGCATCCAGCCAGTAAACACTCAGCTCCATTCAGTTGCCCAGACTCCACCCCACAAGGGATTATGGGGTCATTAAAAGATGATGATTAAAAGATGATGATGCCCTTTTATTTTTTTAAAAAAAAATCTGTAAGAGTAATGATTGTTTTGTTAAAAATTAATAAAGATCATATTGAAGGAAAACAACAACAACAAAAAGGAGAAGCAGAATTATTTGAAATAACCAGCCAGAATTTTGATTCTTGGCTCCTGAAAAATATTTTATTTTTAAAGTTATGTCATGAGGTTGAGAGATGCATGTGTAACGGTCTTTAAAGCAAGTGAGGTCATCCAAACAGAAACAGGCATTAGAATGGGGGGGGGGGGGAAATGAGATAGAAGCAGCTAGGAAAACTGCCAGATTCAATGGTTGTGCTGCCTTTTCTTCTCATCTGGGTTCTTGATGGGAATTTAAATCAATCCGGACTTCATGATTTGATTTGTTTTATGAATGAGTTATTGAGTGGCACCAGTAATCCACTCCACCCTGTTTCTGTCCAATGTTCTCTACGACAAATAGGGTGCTACAAAGATAAAAATTCTGAATAGCAGAAGAAACGATTGCTCTATATCTGTACTTTCATTTCTTTTTTTAAAAAAATATATCCCCATCCGATCTTTATCCTGGTTTGACAGCTGGCTACGGGCCCTATCCTCTTCTGCCAACATGTCCAGTGAGAATGGAGTTGACTTCAGTGATTACTAAGGCTCCAATGATGGGAAATTCAGGTCTATAAAACACACCGTTTGTCAGTTCCTATTATTCTTTATCCTACGCTCATCCATCAGTAGGAAAGGGGACAGGTAGGCTGAATTCTAGCCAAATGTAGATCCTGTTGAGAGGGATGGGATGAGACGGGACGGGACAGAATGGAACAGAAAATAGAATAGAACAGAACAGAACAGAACAGAATAGATTGAATGGAATGGAATGGAATGGAATGGAATGGAATAGAATAGAATAGAATAGAATAGAATAGAATAGAATAGAATAGAATAGAATAGAATAGAATAGAATAGAATAGAATAATGGAGTGAAAAATTAGAATGGAATGGAATGGAATGGAATGGAATAGAATAGAATAGAATAGAATAGAATAGAATAGAATAGAATAGAATAGCAATAGAACAGAACAGAACAGAACAGAACAGAACAGAACAGAACAAAACAGAAGAGAAGAGAATATAAAGAAGAGAAGAGAACAGAACAGAATAGAATATAGAGAATAGAATAGGGTAGAACAGAACAGAATAGCAATAGAACAGAACAGAACAAAATAGAATATAGAGAAGAGAATATACAGAACAGAACAGAACAGAATTAGAATTAGAATTAGAATTAGAATTAGAATTATAAATAGAATAGAATAGAATAGAATAGAATAGAATAGAATAGAATAGAATAGCAATAGCAATAGCAATAGCAATAGCACAGAATTGAATAGCAATAGAACAGAACAAAACAAAACAGAAGAGAACAGAAGAGAATATAAAGAAGAGAAAAGAATAGAACAGAATAGAATATAGAGAATAGAATAGGGTAGAACAGAACAGAATAGCAATAGAACAGAACAGAATAGAACAAAATAGAATATAGAGGAGAGGATATACAGAAGAGAACAGAATTAGAATTAGAATTATGAATAGAGTAGAATAAAATAAAATAGAATAGAATAGAACAGAACAGAGATGCAAAGCAACAAAGTAATAATGATACCAAAGAAAGGAGCCAGTAGAGAAGAGGAGGAGGATACCCTTATCTCTTATTCACAACCTTCCATAGATAAATAGCGCCATAGATCTGCCTTCACTTTCCAGCCTAATTCGCCTCACAGAATAAAACGAAGACAACTAATCTTTGACTTACAACAGTTCATTTAGTGACTGTTCAAAGTTATAACGGCACTGAAAAGAAGTAACTTAGGACCAGTGGTGGGTTGCTATCAGTTCACCCCCGGATCGGGCGAACCAGTAGCGGCGGTGGTGGGAGGCTCCGCCCACTCGCCTGGACGCTTCTGCGCCTGCACAGAGGTGTTGCGTGCACGTGTGAGCCAACCAGTAGCAAAATAAATTGAAACCCACTACTGCTTAGGACCGTTTTTCACACTTACAACCGTCGCAGCATCCCCACAGCCAGCGTGATCAAAATTCAGATGCTCGGCAACTGACTCCTACTTAGGACGGTTATAATGTCCCGGAGGTCACCTGATCCCCTTTTGCGACCTTCTGTTGTAGCCCGTCAGCAGCCTGTGCAGCTAGTAGCTAATTCTGACAACGAGGAGGCTGGTGTGGTGCTGCGCCAGTGGCCTGTGCATCTGGCACTCGAGTCAGACAATGAGGAGGCTGGAGAAGATGTGGTGCCAGAGGATCAGCCAGGACCTTCAGAACCTCCAGAAGCTCCTTTAAGTGAAGAGGACGAAGAGGAGGAGCCTCTTCTCGATGCACGGGCGCGCAGAGCTGCCAAAAGGCAGGAGAGGCTCCTCAGGTGGAGGTCTCCTCGAGAGTAAGGCTTGGGGCTAATTGGCCACTCCCTTAGCCTATTTAAGGAGGAACACCGACTGAAGCAATTTGTAGGGAACAACTTTAATTCACTCTCCTTCACGTCTGGATTCTCTGCAAATTGCTTCTGGGCTTTCTGCCAACCATAGTAAGATTACGATTATTTATTCTTCGGATTCTTGTAGGCTGTTAAGAAAGTTAATTAACAGCCTTTGTTTGAAAAAGACTGATTTAGTCAGCGGGGGAAGCCAGATTCACTGAACAATCGTGTTACGGACTTATCAACTGCAATGATTCACTTAACAACCGTGGCAAGGAAGGTCATAAAATGGGGTGAAACCTAACAACTGCCTCGCCGAGCAACCGAAATGTTGGCCTCCATTTTGGCCGTAAGTTGAGGACTACCTGTAAAGTGGGGGGGGGGGAATCTCCATTTGCAGACCTCCAGTAAAAAGTGTTCCTCGGATGCGATATCAAACTGCTTGTTTAGTTAAACCGCTGATCAAAGTCAAGAAGGAAAAGATTAAAGCAGAGGCTTCACTTTAAAGAGGCAATTATAATGCTTCAGCCTGATACGAGAAACTGCTCAACTTTGATTTATTTTCTTTTTTTCCTTCCTATCTTGTCATAAGCCTCTTTCCATCTAATCTGTGACAGCTAAATAGAAGTTGTATCTCTTTCCAATGGTTAGAAGATGTTCTTAATTCTCAAAGCAGGGTCATCTGAGGGAGGGGTCCTGAAAGGGAGCTGGCAGCTGTAACTGGGTCAGGGAAACCTGCCTGGCAACGGAAGAAGAATATTTGGAGGTCGGGGTTGAAGTGAGGAGTCCTTGGGGCTCTCTGAGCTTGGTGGTTTTCTGGCAGACATTTCGTTACCTGATTAGGTAACATCTTCAGGGCTAGAAGAGAATGGGGTTTGTGGAGAGGAGGAGGAGAGGGGGAGGAGAAGGAGGAGAAAAGAAGAGAGGAAGAAGAGGAAGGAGGGGGTGAGGGAGGAGGACAAGAAAGAGGAGGAAGAGGAGGAAGTGGAAGAGAAAAGGAAGAAGAGGAAGAAGAGGAGGAGGAGGAGGGAGGAGGAGAATGAGAAGAAGAAGAAAAAGAAGAAAAAGGAGGAGGAAGAGGGAGGAAGAGGAGGAAGTGGAAGAGAAAAGAAGAGAGGGAGGAGGAGGAGGGAGGAGGAGGGAGGAGAAGGAGAAGGAGAAGAGGAGGAAGAGGAAGAGGAAGAGGGAGGAAGAGGAAGAGAAAAGAAGAGAGGAGGAAGAGGAGAAGGAGGAGAAGGAGAAGAGGAGGGGGAGGAGGAGGGAGAAGGAGGAGGAGGAGAAGAAGAAGGGGAGAAGAGGAAGAAGAAGAGGAAGAGAAGGAGGAAGAGGAGGAGGAGGAGGAGGAGGAGGAGGAAGAAGGAGAAGGAGAAGGAGAAGGAGAAGGAGAAGGAGAAGGAGAAGGAGAAGGAGAAGGAGAAGGAGAAGGAGAAGGAGAAGGAGAAGGAGAAGGAGAAGGAGAAGGAGAAGAAGAAGAAGAAGAAAACAATTCTGTTACGTACAATGGGTTCATAGTTCCTCATCCCAGGACTGAACTTCCAGACTAGTAGTTAGAACGCAAGCATAACTTTAAATATCTAATTTTCTCCACCCAATTTTCACTTTCCCATCAGTTCCGCTTCAAAAAGTAGGGCAAAGCTGAACTCCCAGATATCCATTTTCTAATTACCCTTTTGCACCAATGTGAAACATTTTCTATAATTAGACAGAAATACCGATTCTTCGATCCGCTGCTAACTGAGCAGATTACAGACTCTTGGGAGAATGTTACTTCCTAACTCCTGAGAAGAGCCTTGTAAGCTTCTCCCTTCGTTACTCCTAATAGCAAACACGAACAATACAGATTCAATGTTTCAGGTGGAAATAAAAATAGAACCTTACTAGAAGACCGAATCCAGCAATCTAAAAAGATCTGAAATCCACAATGGATTTGGAATTGGAGAGTTGCACCCATCACAATGGGACGCGGTAGCTCAGTGGCTAAGACGCTGAGTTTGTCAATCGAAAGGTCGGCAGTTCAGCGGTTCGAATCCCGAGTGCCGCGTAACGGGGTGAACTCCCGTTCCTTGTCCCAGCTTCTGCCAACCTAGCAGTTCGAAAGCACGTTAAAAAATGCAAGTAGAAAAATAGGGACCACCTTTGGTGGGAAGGGAACAGCGTTCTGTGCGCCTTTGGCGTTGAGTCATGCCGGCCACATGACCATGGAGACGTCTTCGGACAGCGCTGGCTCTTCGGCTTTGAAACGGAGATGAGCACTGCCCCCTAGAGTCGGGAACGACTAGCATGTATGTGCGAGGGGAACCTTTACCTTTACTTTACTCATCACAATCTTGAGATTGAGTTAACATTGCGAGAAATCATTCATAAAAAACACATCGCTCTTGTTGTGCTTATGATAGTAACCAGTAGATTGCCTTCGGATTTGGTGCCTCTTAAGATTTTTTTTTTATTTTAAATCGGTTTCCTCCTGCTGCTGTTGTTTTTCCCTCCAGATTTTTGGCACAATTACGCATAACAGAGAATTGGCAGCCAACGTTATTTTCCTTTGATTTTTGGGTTCAAAGCACAGCTGGACGGTTGTGCCTCAAACATTCGATGCCGCACACTTTCTCTCTGATCATCCAATCAAATAATTATTCTGTTTTTTTCCAGATTTGCCAGGTCAACTCCATTGTGAATAGCAGGGGAGTATCAAAGCCGGGGACTGTTTAGGTTGGGACATTCTGATCGTGGAAGCAATTCCAGATGACTTTGGGAATGTTTCAAACCATCTCAACCTGTTTTGTTTTGTTTTTCCCTGCCAACCACCTGTGGCTAGAGGGTGTTTCCTCTATTTATTTATATTTTCTTGGTCTTTGCAGAATGGAGGTTAAAAAAATGGTTGAGCAATTGGAAGCCTAGCGAGTTAGCCTTGGTGGCTAACATTAACTTCCATCTTAAATGTAGAGGTTGTCTGTCGAGCTTCAAAGTGTGTTCAGGCTGCTTCACAACTTGCCAACAGCTGGGGGAGAGAAGGGAGGGAGCGATTGGAATGTGCATTCCAGATGATAACAAAAAAATTGTCTCATGGGAACCAAGGACATTTCAGCAGGTGTCTGCCAGAGTCGTGGAGATTTTCCCATAACAACACTTGGACATCTAATTCGACAATATGACCTGCACTAATTGGGGGGGGGGAGGATTTTATACTTTAATTATGTCAAATTGCCTGGGAATTAGCCAGAGATGGTTTTTCTTTCATTCTGTGCCAAAATAATGTACTCAATAAAGTTTTGCATCAAGAGATTGGATTGTCTCAACAGTGCTTGCTTGCTTAGGTTTGTCAGTCAGAACCTTGACATTGTCCTTGACTTATAACAGTTCATGTAGAGACCATCCAAAGTTACAACAGCACTGAAAAAAATGTGACTTAGGACCATTTTCACACTTGCGACCCTTGCAGCCTCCCCATGGTCACATGGTCAAAATTCAGATGCTTGCCAACTGGTTCACATCCCGGGGTCGCGTGATTCACTTTTGTGACCTTCTGACGAGCAAAGTCAATGGAGAAGCCAGATCCACTTAACAACCGCGTTACTAACTTAGCAACTGCACTGATTCACTTAACAACTGGGGTAAGAAAGGTCCTAACATGGGGCTAAATTCATTTAACAAATGTCTCACTTAACAACAGAAATTTTGGGCTCAGTTGTGGTCATAAGGCGAGGAATCCCTAACAACAGGTGAGGGTCTTGTGATGGGTCTTGTGACATGACGTCCCTATTACAAGACCCATCACAACATCTTCAGCTGATGTGACCTACACCTGACCCTCCACAAGATCCACCACAAGACCCATCACAAGACCCTCACTTGACCTGACCCACATCTGACCCATCACAAGACCCTCACATGACATGAGCTCCGCATCACAAGACCTACTGACCACATGAAGCCCTTATAAGTAGAAGAAGAATGGCATCTCCTAAACTCCGTTGAAGATGTTACCTAGGCTGGTAACGAAACATTCAGAAACCAACCCACAAGCTCAGAGAACAAAATTCCACTCTCACATTCTGACCCAGCTCCCTAAACAGGACAAACCCTCTGAAGTTAAATCACTGATTCCTTTATTAGGAGCGCCAGCAGCCCCGGCAAAAAGTTTCTCTCTCACCGCAGGCTAACAAGTCCATCCATCCGGAAGATAAATAGTTGTCTGCCACATCTATTTATCTCTGCCCCCTGCCTTTTATCCCCCGAGCTAGGGTGGGGCTTCACTAGCAGTGGTGGCTCTTCCATCCCAAGGACTGGCCCATAGATTTCCACTGCTCTCCTCTCCTCTGCCTTCTGTGCATCTGTGTGTCAGGCACTGGACCCAGCTGTTCCTCCTCTTCCTCATCAGCCACCTCCAGACCTGGGGGCTGTTGACTCTCCATCTGAGGGCTGACAGACGGCCCAGGCTCTCTCTCTCTCTCTGCCAGCTCCATTCCCTCTTCCCCCTCGGAGCCCTAGGTTGCTTTAATGCTGACCCTGACTCCCACCCACCGTTTCCCCCTCTGATTCAGCTGCTGGAGGGGCCGGAGGCAAACAGGCCACAGCATCTCAGTTCTCTGTGCTTTCCCTGAAGCCATTTCCTGGGGACTGAGTGAGGTGGGTGCGGAGATGTTAAGTGTCCTCTTTTTTTTCCACTAAAAGCAGCAGATATAAAAGTCATATAAACAAGGGGTGGAAAACACAACTAGGGGCCTGCATTTAGCTAATGGACTGTGAAAGCTTTGCGTGGCTCAAGACATCCTTCCTTTTTCCATTTTCATTAACTCCAAAAATAAACGTTTGAGTGCTGCAACTTAATAAAGGCGAGAGCCCAGTGCTGCTCTTAACCCTGTTGTTACATGAAGTCTTCAGGTAAAGAAGCAAAAAGCACAACATTGATTAAGAGGTCATCAATTCATTAGCTTGTGGGAAGTCGAGGGGGAGATCACAAATGGCGATCACATGACACACACACACACACCCCAGGATGCTGCAGCCTTTTTGAACACACAACACAAAAAAATGTGAGCCAGGCCTCAAATTTCGACCACGTATTATAAGGGAGGCTGCGAGTGTGAACCAGGAAATGATCTCTGATTTCGTAACCCTGCTGAGTTCATTCAGTTACTCCGGGTAATTTTTCAAGTTCCACAACCACAGTTGTTTCCAAAATTTATGTTGCTAAGCGAGACATTTGTGGAATGTCTCACTTAGTGGAACGACTTGCCTCCAGAAGTTGTGGATGCTCCTACTCTGGAGATTTAGACTTCAGTTTCCAATTTATCTCTACTATGGGCTGTAACAAAGGGATGCAGTGGCTCAGTGGCTAGGGCGCTGAGCTTGTCGATCGAAAGGTTGGCAGTTCAGCGGTTCGAATCCCGAGTGCCGCGTGATGGGGTGAGCTCCCGTTCCTTGTCCCAGCTTCTGCCAACCTAGCAGTTCGAAAGCAGGTAAAAAATGCAAGTAGAAAAATAGGGACCACCTTTGCTGGGGAGGTAACAGGGTTCTGTGAGCCTTTGGCATTGAGTCATGCCAACTGCATAACCATGGAGATGTCTTCGGACAGCGCTGACTCTTCGGCTTTGAAACAGAGATGAGCACCGCCCCCTAGAGTCGGGAACGACTAGCATGTATGTGCGAGAGGAACCTTTACCTTTACCATTATGTAACAATTCTACAGAGAATAAGACTCTACAGAGAATAAAAGCAGGAAAATAGCACTTACTTTCTCCTTTCCCCATCTTTTCCAACCTTCTCTTATCATGAATAAACATGATTCTTTTCCACGGTTCTTCCTGCTAGTCAAAGTATAATGCATTATTTAAATCAAATTACAACACTCTAGATGGCGAAATGCTTGGAAATTGGTAATAATGTTAACATCATTTTTAATTTTAATGTGAGGGGGTTGCAGTTCGAAAGCCCTTCAAAATGTTAAAACGCTAATATAAATAGCGAGTACAAGGATATAGGATGGATAATATTTTGCTGTCTTTTAGCTACCCAAGAGAAAAGAAAGAAGAAGAAAAAAAAGACTTCAAAAATCACTTAATGGGCCAAATCCAGCTAAAATTAGCTATGACCTCAGTCAAAGGAAATGAGATTTATAAATTGGCAATTGTTCCACAACTTACACAGGGACTTTGTCACAAGTGACTTGGGTTGCATTACAGCAGAGGTCTTCAAACTTGGCAGCTTTAAGACTTGTGGACTTCAACTCTCAGAATTCTCCAGCCAGCTATGGGATTTCTGGGAGTTGGGATGGGGAAGGCCCGTTTTTCTTTCTCACCTGGCTCCAGATCCTTTCTATGCATCTGGGGAGGGTGAAAACAGCCTTCCCCACTTCCTCGGAGGCCCAATGGAGGCCTGAAATGGCCCATTTCCCAACTTTCGGTGGGAACAGTGGTGGGATTCAGCCAGTTTGCACCACTTCGGGAGAACCGGTTGTTAATTTTCTGAGCAGTTTGGTGAACTGGTTGTTGGAAAAAAATCATTAGGGCAGAGAACCGGTTGTCAAATTATTTGAATCCCACCACTCGATAGGAAGTGACATTTTTTGCTTTCCCCAGCTTCCAGAGACTCCTAGAGAGGCTGAAATACTGAAAAAAGAACCGTTAAAACTCATGTTAAAGCAGGGGTGAAATCCAGCAGGTTCTGACAGGTTCTGGCGAATCGGTAGCGGAAATTTTAAGCAGTTCGGAGAACTGGCAAATACCACCTCTGGCTGGCCCCAGAGTGGGGTGGAAATGGAGATTTTGCAGTATCTTTCCCCTGCCAAGCCCACCAAGCCATGCCCACCAAGCCACACTACGCCCATCAACCCACGCCCACAGAACCAGTAATAAAAAAAATTGGATTTCACCACTGCGTTAAAGAATCTGTTGTGTATCAGAGATTTCGATCCTAAGTTGATTTCTTAAGTCTCCATTGTATTGTTACTTGCGTGTATGTGTGTGTGCCTCTCTCTCCCTATGTGCATTTGCTAATTAATGTTGGGTAGAAGGACAAACCTAGAGATCTTGTCACTGTCCAGAAAGCTTTCCTATGTCCCTGGCACATGAGTTGATCAAGGGTTCCACAAAGGAAACTAGTGTGTCCATGAAGTGTGAACAAGAAACCATCAGGTTGGTGGCCACAGTGGAGCAACCAAAGCTCTACTTTTGTGTTTGTGTGTTCAGTAAGCATACACACATGGGCACATGCAACCACGTTATGGACCAACCAGAGAGGGGAGAAGACAACCCGGCTCCCAAGCTTGTGGTCTCACCTCCTAGTTCTAAATGGAGAGCTTTTGCTTCCTGAAACACCTAGAGAACTTTGTAGGTACATCACTCCTTCCCTCTACAAATCCTCTAGAAGATGTTGCGCAAGAACAAATCCAAATGACAGCCAGACAACACCAGAGAGCAGGACAAGAAACAATGGATGGAAACTGATCAAGGAGGAAAGCAATCTGGAATTAAGAAGAAACTTCTTGACATTGAGGACAATCAACCAATAGAATGGCTGGCCTTCAGAAGTTATGGGTGCTCCATCACTGGAGGCTTTCAAGAAGAGGCTGGACAGCCACTTATCTGAAATGGTGTAGGGTCTCCTGCTTGAAATGGGGGTTGGATCTGAAGACCTCCAAGGTCCCTTCCAATTTTGTTATTCTGCTATGCTGTTTTCCTTCCCCCCTCCTTCCTTCCTTCCTTCCTTCCTTCCTTTCCTTCCTTCCTTCCTTCCTTCCTTCCTTCCATCCTTCTCCATCACTGGAGGCTTTTAAGAAAAGACTGGACAGCCACTTATCTGAAATGGTGTAGGGTCGCCTGCTTGAGAAGGGGGTTGGACCTGAAGACCTCCAAGGTCCCTTCCAATTTTGTTATTCTGTTATGCTGTTTTCCTTCCTTCCTTCCTTTCTTCCTTCCTTCCTTCCTTCCTTCCTTTCCTTCCTTCCTTCCTTCCTTCCTTCCTTCCTTCCTTCCTTCCTTCCTTCCATCCTTCTCCATCACTGGAGGCTTTTAAGAAAAGACTGGACAGCCACTTATCTGAAATGGTGTAGGGTCTCCTGCTTGAGAAGGATGTTGGACCTGAAGACCTCCAAGGTCCCTTCCAATTTTGTTATTCTGTTATGCTGTTTTCCTTCCTTCCTTCCTTCCTTCCTTCCTTCCTTCCTTCCTTCCTTCCTTCCTTCCTTTCCTTCCTTCCTTCCTTCCTTCCTTCCTTCCTTCCTTCCTTCCTTCCATCCTTCTCCATCACTGGAGGCTTTTAAGAAAAGACTGGACAGCCACTTATCTGAAATGGTGTAGGGTCTCCTGCTTGAGAAGGAGGTTGGACCTGAAGACCTCCAAGGTCCCTTCCAATTTTGTTATTCTGTTATGCTGTTTTCCTTCCTTCCTTCCTTCCTTCCTTCCTTCCTTCCTTCCTTCCTTCCCTTCCTTCCTTCCTTCCTTCCTTCCTTCCTTCCTTCCTTCCTTCCTTCCATCCTTCTCCATCACTGGAGGCTTTTAAGAAAAGACTGGACAGCCACTTATCTGAAATGGTGTAGGGTCTCCTGCTTGAGAAGGAGGTTGGACCTGAAGACCTCCAAGGTCCCTTCCAATTTTGTTATTCTGTTATGCTGTTTTCCTTCCTTCCTTCCTTCCTTCCTTCCTTCCTTCCTTCCTTCCTTCCTTTCCTTCCTTCCTTCCTTCCTTCCTTCCTTCCTTCCTTCCTTCCTTCCTTCCTTCCATCCTTCTCCATCACTGGAGGCTTTTAAGAAAAGACTGGACAGCCACTTATCTGAAATGGTGTAGGGTCTCCTGCTTGAGAAGGAGGTTGGACCTGAAGACCTCCAAGGTCCCTTCCAATTTTGTTATTCTGTTATGCTGTTTTCCTTCCTTCCTTCCTTCCTTCCTTCCTTCCTTCCTTCCTTTCCTTCCTTCCTTCCTTCCTTCCTTCCTTCCTTCCTTCCTTCCTTCCTTCCATCCTTCTCCATCACTGGAGGCTTTTAAGAAAAGACTGGACAGCCACTTATCTGAAATGGTGTAGGGTCTCCTGCTTGAGAAGGAGGTTGGACCTGAAGACCTCCAAGGTCCCTTCCAATTTTGTTATTCTGTTATGCTGTTTTCCTTCCTTCCTTCCTTCCTTCCTTCCTTCCTTCCTTCCTTCCTTCCTTCCTTCCCTTCCTTTCCTTCCTTCCTTCCTTCCTTCCTTCCTTCCTTCCTTCCTTCCTTCCTTCCTTCCTTCCTTCCTTCCTTCCATCCTTCTCCATCACTGGAGGCTTTTAAGAAAAGACTGGACAGCCACTTATTTGAAATGTGTAGGGTCTCCTGCTTGAGAAGGAGGTTGGACTTGAAGACTTCCAATCTGGCCAAACAGAAGTATGTGCCTTTGTATCTTGCAATCCTAAAGTTTTATTAGATAGTATCGCCTCATATGTCAAAACAACTTCCGTGTGGCCAAACAATTGGCAGAGCTATCTTAAAGATTTATTTATTTATTTATTTATTACTTTCACATTGGTTGTGAATCTATATTGTGTGTTTCCTTTGATCCAGGCGTGATTCATTTCTCTGTAGCTGCAAATGCTTTTTGTTTGTTGTTGCTTATTTGTATCCTGCATTTTTATAGTGCTCACAGCTGTCCTTGCTTTGGTAACCTGTAGCAGCAGCAACAAAACACGGACGAAAATGGTTATTTTTATTTTTCATGCATTTCTCTCCCTTCTTTTTTGTTTTATGTCTTAAAGAATGAAGTCCCTGAGAAACAGCTTCCCTGAAAGCTATAAAATTCCAAGCAAGAATACCACCCACCAACTTTAGGGAGTGGGGGGGAAATCAAACAATATGCCAAAAACATTCAACGCACCCTTGAAAGATATTTGCAGCCTCGGTACATGGTCCTGTTCAGTTGATAGCAAAGGAAAACATTACTTTCTATATCCATTGTTTGAGCTGTTATGTTTGGATGTTTTCAATTTTCCATAGTAGAAAGAGCACTACTCTGTCCAAAAAGCTTCTCAAGTTATATGTCAATATTTCTTTCATAGTCCAGAATTTGAGATAGTTATTGTATGACTCCTAAATGCTTCCTGTTTGATTATTCTGCACATTATCTAAGAATGCAAAAACTTTCTTACATGGGTTGGAATGGTTTTGTTCACCAGGTTACGAAAAATATATTGAGACTGTTGAGATAAGAGAGAGAGAGAGAGAGAGAGAGAGAGAGAGAGAGAGAGAGAGAGAGAGAGAGAGAGATGGAGAGAGAGAGAGACAGATATGATAATAGATAGATAGATAGATAGATGATAGATAGATAGATAGATAGATAGATAGATAGATAGATAGATAGAGATAGATGTGATAGATAGATAGATGATAGATAAATAGAGATAGAGAGATAGATGTGATAGATAGATGATAGATAGATGATAGATAAATGATATAGATAAACAGATGATAGATAGATAGATGATAGATAGAGATAGATAGATAGATAGATAGATAGATAGATAGATAGATAGATGTGATAGATAGATAGATATAAATAGATGTGATAGATAGGATAGATGATAGACAGACAGATAGATGATATAGATAAACAGATGATAGATAGATGATAGATAGATAGATATAGATTGATAGATTGATAGATAGATGATAGATAGATGTGATAGATAGATAGATATAGATAGATAGACGTGATAGATAATAGATGATAGATAGATGATAGATAGATGATAGATAGATAGATGATACAGATAAACAGATGATAGATAGATGATAGATATAGATAGATTGATAGATAGATGATAGATAGATAAATAGATAGATGTGATAGATAAATAGATAGATAAACAGATGAGATAGATAGATAGATAGATAGAGAGAGAGAGAGATGATTGATAGAAGATAGATAGATAGGTAGGTAGATAGATAGATAGATGATAGATATAGATAGATAGATTGATAGATTGATAGATTGATAGATAGATGATAGATAGATAGACAGATGTGATAGATAGATAAATAGATGTGATAGATAAATAGATAGATAGATAAACAGATGAGATAGATAGATAGATATAGATAAATGATTGATAGATAGAAGATGTTAAGTTGATTTCCTTCAACATGGTTTAAAAAGGATAGATAGAATAGATAGATAGATAGATAGATAGATAGATAGATAGATAGATAGATGATAGATAGATAGATGATAGATAGATAGATGAGAGAGAGAGAGAGAGATGAGAGATGTGAGAGAAACAGATTTTGGTACCAAAGCTGAAACAAGCTGAACACATATTAATTAGCAATTAATTCAGCAGTTGCTGAAAACATTGTAGTAATGGTTTGAGAAGAAATTATTTATTTATTTTATTTATTTATTATTTCTCAAATGTATAAGATAACACATATAAGTATAAACATGATTATGAATACATGAAATGGATATGAATAAAAAGGGACATTAGGACAGGGATGGTAGGCACATTGGTGCTCTTATGCACGCCCCTTACAGACCTCTTAGGAATGGGGTGAGGTCAACAGTAGACAGTTTAAGGTTAAAGTTTTGGGGGTTTGGGGAAGAAACCACAGAATCAGGTAGTGCATTCCAGGCATTGACCACTCTATTGCTGAAGTCGTATTTTCTGCAATCGAGTTTGGAGCGGTTTACCTTGAGTTTGTATCTATTATTTGCGCTGTATTGTTGTGGTTGAAGCTGAAGTTGTCTAAACCCAAAATTTGAAGTCTGGTGGCATAAAGTATTTTATTGCAGGTAGAGGAATGGAGGACTCTTCTCGTGAAGTATCTCTGGACTCTTTCAATTGTATTTATGTCCAATATGCAGTGCAGGTTCCAGACAGATGAACTATATTCAAGAATTGGTCGACTTCCAGTTTGCTGTTTGTCCCCGCTGGACGCTCCTTTGGGATCGTCGCACCCACTGCCTGTAAAGAGCCGCCTTTATAGCGGAATGGCGGCTCAAAAAAACTCCGTTTCCATGAGGAAACGGAGATAGAGCAGGCTGGGGTGGGTTGAGTCCTCTGCCTAATCCCAAAAGTTTTTTTTTTACTTTTGGGACGGAGCGGAAGAGACTCCCCGTATCCCCAGCCGATGCTCCGGGCTCTGGGAGATCTCTGCTACACGCAGAGCTAGGTGGCAAAAGCAAGCCTGTAAATTTGTTAAATTAATTAAAGAAGATGTGAGCTGGACCTCTGATCCTGAAGCGCAAGTATTCTTTTTATTTTAGAAAAGTTACTGAAGTTGTTTAAGAAGTGAAAGGAAAAGATTTTTAAAATGGCGATTGCTGAGGCTTGAAGAGAGGCTAAAAGGGAAAGTCCTTCCGTTTTCTATTACAAAGTAGCGGAATGAATACTTCTGGCTGTAATTGAAGGCAAAACCTCACTCTCATTCTTGTTTTTTTTTTCTTGTTTTTTCCGGGGGATCTGATATTGATCTTGGTTGGAAACAAGCTTTTTTTTCTCTTTTCCACTAAATCTTGTCTGTGTGGAAAATGACACTGAGACTTATACAGTTAGACAAACAGGCAGCGGGGGGGAATTCCCCCATTAACAAATTACATGAGCAAGTTCTAACTCTCCAGTCTCAGAAACCTGACTTTAATATAATAGAATTTCTTCTTGAAGAGATTGTAAGAAGGGATGAGATTGTGAATCAGCAACTTGAAAAATTTAAGCAGTAAATTAAAGAAATTGGTGAATTGGTGAAATCAAAGTTTGACTTTTTGAATCGAAAGATTTTAAATACAGCCAATGGTTTATCAGACTTTCTGATTCGGGTGGATGCAAAGACTAAATTATTAGAGTCTAAAATGAAGGAAACTGAGGAGAATTTGGATGACAAGATTCAAAAAATTAAAAAGGATTTAGTAAACATTCAGGATAATAGCTCAGAAGACAAACCTAAAATGAAGGTTGACCAAAAGACTGGTAATGAAGAAAATGTGCAACAGAGGATTGAAAGAGAAGTTTTAATGATTCAATATAATTTTACAGAATATGCAATTAAACTGAGAGGCCTGCAGGAAAATAATAGAGATGACTTAAGGAAAATATCTTCTGAAATTCTGGCTGGGATTTTAAAGGTTCAACCTGATGAAGTGTTTTGCAGGATTGATAGAATTTATAGAATAAACTCCTGGTTGGCAAAGCAAAGGCAATTGCCTAGAGATGTGGTGATCTATTTTACAGATAAAGAAATTAGGAATAATATTGTGCAGAACTCTTTTAATTGTACTTTGCAATTTCATGGAAGAAAGATTTGGATTTTTAAGGAGCTCCCGACTAAGATGCTAATGGAGAGGAAGAAATTTGGCTTTCTAGTGACTGAGTTAAAAAAAAGAAATATCCTATTTAGGTGGGATGCCCCAGTTGGTTTAATATTGAGACACCAAGGAGTAAGATATCAACTGAACACTGTTGAAAAAGCAGAAGAATTTTATCAAAAAATTTTAAAAATGAACTTAACATCTTTAGGCACAATACAGGATAAGCAAAAGGAGTTGGAAACAAAAGGAAAATATCAAATTACAGAGGCTGTGGTGGATAAATTGTCTTTGGACTCCCTGGATACCCCAGCTGGACTGTCTATAAATAAGAGAGCAGTGTCATCCGACTCCAATGTGATGAACCATCAAGTCACAGACAAGTGCGCAAATCAACCAGTTGATATACAAGTGATGGAGAAGAAAGATGAGATGACAAAACTAACCCAACAAGATCAACTCATAAAGCAGAATGAAAATCGATCAGCCGACACACAATTGGTAGGCACGAAACGAGGATGGAAATTCAACCCGCAAAAGAAAAAGAAAAGAAATAGATCTCATAGAAACAGCAGTTTCTAAACCAAGCAACAGTGAAGCCAGGGACTTTAAAAAATGAATGAATATCTGAAAAGATAGTGGAGGCGAACAATTGTTTAATACTATCCTGAGGATTGTGGCAGATCTCTGTAATGCCGTGATTTTGGGATGTGAAAAGAGCCTTACCTTGTTGGATTTGAATTATCTACTCTGGATTTCTTTTACTGGTAAATATATTATAATTATTTTGAGTTACAAGGCAAGAGAGTTACGCTGGGGCATGCAGAAGATCTGGATGTTACCCATTAGGATGATGGGAATCAATAATCCTGATGAACACCACAACTATAATTATATGGATATAATTATAATGTCACTCGGGTGGTTGTTTTTACTTTTATATATATACGAGGATATCTACTACTGATGGGGGCAGAAGATGATTGAAGATTTTGAACAAACTGTTGCACCAGCATGTTATTTTACCCTATTATGGGTGATGGATTTAACAATCCAGTGGAAAGACACCAAAGAAGATATTATATGGATTATAAATTTAAAGTTATTGTCTTTTTTCTTTTTACAAAATGGAATGCATATATAGATATGTGTATATCTTAGTAAAGTGGGCAGTGGATTATATTTAGAATTGTATTGCATGATTTTGTAGGAATTGAAGGGTTGAAATAGGTTAGTTTACTGATTGATTAGTCTAAGAAAAAGGATCTTTAAGTCATATATTTAGGGGAGTGGAGGAATTGGATAGAACTGAATAAATGTTAAATTTGGATGTAGGGAGAAGGCCGCTTTAAAATGTTATATTAATATACATAAAAGATTAAATGTTAAATTGTAATAATACATTATAAGTTTAGGGGAGGAGAAAAAGGGCAGATTATCGTAAAAATGGGAGTTATAAGAATAATATGCTAAGGGTCAGTATTCTGAGGAGGGAGTAAGGGAAAGGGAAGATATCATGTATGTAATTAGTTATGAAATAGCCTATTGTTGTGAAGAAGTCACAGGGGGGGATGGGTGGTGAGGGGGGGTTAGGGAAGAGGGGGGGAAAGGGGGAAAAACTTGTATTTGAAAACTTTTTCAATAAAAAAAAAAAAAGAATTGGTCTAGCAAATGTTTTGTATGCTCTAGTCCAATATTACCAGAGAAGAAGCTATGCAAGATTAGGTTAACAACTCTTAATGCCTTTTTGGCAATGTTGTTACAGTGGGTTTTGGCACTTAGATCTTTAGAAATGAGTACTCCAAGGTCCTCATCTACAATGTCATGTCCATCTAATTTGTATTTTATGTTTTGATTTTTTTTTTTTTGCCAATGTGCAAGACAGAGCATTTGTTGGTTGAGATTTGAAGTTGCCCCTTGTTAGACATAGTCAAGGTCCTTTTGAAGGGTAGTTGCGTTGTTGGTTGTGTTGAATAGTTTAACATCTGCAGCGAAGAGAACACAGTTGCTTTTAATATGACCGCAAAGCAGTGGTGGGTTTCAAAATTTTTTACTACCGGTTCTGTGGGTGTGACTTGGCAGGCGTGGCATGGCTTGGTGGGCATGGCAGGGGAAGAATACTGCAAAATCCCCATTTCCTTCCGATCAGCTGGGACTTGGGAGGCAGAGAATAGATGGGGGGCGGGGCCAGTCAGAATTTTTACTACCGGTTCTCCAAACTACTCAAAATTTCTGCTACCGGTTCTGCAGAATTGGTCAGAACCTGCTGAAACCCACCTCTGCTGCAACGGTCATTTATGTAAAGTATGAAGAGTGTTGTACTTAATACAAAGCCTATTAACACTATTAACACTATGCCACTATTAACACTATTAGAATACTGATGGAGAACTGCCACCGAGGTGTGAATTTGTAAAGGTGTTTACGTCTCACAACTCAGCCAGACATTGTCTTACCAGAATAAAAAAAAATAACGCAGCTCGCCCCATGAATTAAACAACGATGGTTGTGCAGAATAAGCATTCTGGTCAGGAGGACCCATAGATCAGCATGCCAGAGAGTGAGTTAGCCCTTTCTGAAATCCTCTTTAAAATATTCCCCAGACTGGGAAGTCAGCGAGGAAAAAGGACTGTGACCCCATTAACGTGTTATGGCTTATTGGAAATGTCATGAATTTTGACCGTAAGATAGTTAAGAAGAAATAGGAGTTCTCCTGTGATGTGGACAGCTTGGTCTTCCTGAAGTCTGAACCAGTGGAGAAATCCAATTTTTTTACTATCAGTTCTGTGGGCATGGCTTGGTGGGGGTGGTGTGGCTTGGTGGGCGTGGCTTGGTGGGCGTGGCAGGGGAAGGATAGTGCAAAATCTCCATTCCCACCCTACTCCAGGGGAAGGATACTGCAAAATCCCCATTCCTTCCCCACTCCTGAGGAAAGATACTTCAAAATCCCCATTACCATCCCACTCCAGGGGAAGGATACTGCAAAATCTCCATTACCACCCCACTCCTGAGGAAAGATACTTCAAAATCCCCATTACCATCCCACTCCAGGGGAAGGATACTGCAAAATCCCCATTCCTTCCCCACTCCTGAGGAAAGATACTTCAAAATCCCCATTACCATCCCACTCCTGAGGAAAGATACTGCAAAATCTCCATTACCACCCCACTCCAGGGGAAGGAGTGAGGTGGAGATTTTACAGTATCCTTCCCCTGCCATGCCCACCAAGCCACGCCCACCAAGCCACACCTATAGAACCGGTAGTAAAAAAAAATTTTTTTTTTTGTGGGGTTAATGACGTTATTTGAGACCAGGAAAACTGCGTCAAAACGGTTTGAAAACCACATAAGCCTTTAACTTCGTCAAATCTTTCTTCTGCCTTTTTTAATTTATTTAACTATTTTATTTTTTTAAGGAAATACAACATCATCTTCTCTCCAAGCTAAAAGCCGTGGAAGCTATTCAGGAAAAGAATACTTCTCTGCAAGAGGAAATCACTTCGCTGAGAAATACGTTTGGATATATGAAAGGGTAGGTTACTCACTTATCTTGAAACACTCCACTTTCTTGCTACTTTAGGTAACCTTGCTCTGGTTTCCCTGAGTAACAATAGCATAGTACCATGATGGTGAACCACAGGTGGCACAAGGAACCATATCCGTGGGCACGCATCTGCGCGCTGGCCAGCTGATTTTCGGGCCTTCCCCGCCTCTCCTAGAAACCTCTGGAGCCTGGGGAGGGTGAAAAACAGGCCTCCGGGGTGGTGGGGAAGGCAGTTTTCACCCTCCCCAGGCTCCAAGAAAGCCTCTAAGGGACAATATAGACCAGTGAACACACACACACACACCGGCACTCCCCACACTTTTGGCACGCGACAGCAAAAAGGTTAGCCATCACTGGCATAGTATCTCTTTTTTTTTCCATGTTTTTTTATTATTAACATATAAAAAAAATTAACATACATAACATACATGAATCATAATATATAATATATAACAATATACACAATACAAACAATCAACGAGTGCTCCTCCACCCCTCGGGATCATTCCTGCTTCCAAAATCTTAAAGCTTCTTCTGGTGGTGGTATCCCCCTTCCTCCAGAAAACACATACAGTATATTAGGAACTGTTTCCAGATTCCATTGAATTTGTTTACCTTCATTATGCCCCTCCTTACTTTAATATTGCAAGTCAATTTGTCATTTATGGCAATATCCAATACTTCCTTATACCATTCTTCCAAATAATAATCACCTCGTGTCTTCCAATTCCTAGAAATCATTAACCTTGTTGCAGTCAACAAATTTATTATCAATTCTTTAGTCTCTTTTTTACATTTTATATCTTCCAATAGTGAGAGTAATGCTACCTTTGGTGCCTCTTCTACCTTTATTCCTACAATTTCTTCTATCTCCTTAAACACCATCTTCCACAATTTTTGTACAAATTTACAATCCCACCACATATGTAAATACGTTCCTTTTTCCCCACAACCTCTCCAACAGTTATCTGAATGGTGCTGATTCATATTGCTTAATCTAACCGGAGTTAAGAACCACCTCCATACCATTTTGTAGTAATTCTCTTTTATTCTTACTGACATATTTCTCAACACACTTTGTTGCCAAATTCTATCCCAACTCTGTTGCCCTATTTGTATCTTCAAATCAGTTTGGCATAGTATCTCTAGCAGAGATGGTATTCAGCCGGTTCGCACTACTTCAGGCGAACAGGTAGCAGCAAACTGGTGGTAAAGGTAAGTGAAACCCACCCCTGATCTCTAGACATAAACCACGAGTATGGATTAGGCAGGAAACACTGAGTTATCTTCCGGGTTCCATAATTGGAAAATTAACAATAGCCAAATAGCCAAAAGCCAAAAAAGTTTTTAGATCCCTTGGGATCTAATTGGTAGTCCTTGACTGTTGTGTTCATTTAGTGACCGTTCAAAGTTACAATGGCACTGAAAAATGGGACTTGTGACCATTTTTCACACATCGTGAGTAATTCTAGCAGTAACGCAGAGCGGTGAGAGTTGGACCATAAGAAAGGCGGAAAAACCAAAGAATTGACGCTTTCAAATTATGGTCCTGGAGAAGAATCTGGAAAGTCTCTTGGTCTACAAGGAGATCCAATCCATCAGTCCTGAAGGAGATCAACCTTGATTGTCCTTTGGAAGGAGAGATCCTGAAGCTGGAGCTCAAATGCCGCCAAAAGAGAAGAGAGGTCTCCTTGGAGAAGACCCAGATGTTGGGAAAGATGGAAGGCCAAAGGAGATGGCAGAGGAAGAGATGGTTAGATAGGGACATCAACACACAATGAAAAGTTAATAACATATCTTCCCAGAGATGCTTCTGCATGTCCATCAAAGTAGAAGGCAAAGTTAGTCTGCAAGGAGTATAAATCCTTCTGTACCCCACCATCCAAGTCAGAGCTGAAGAAGCTTCTTGGATGAGAAATGAAACATCTTCAAAATAAAACCAGAAAGTCCAGTGGCCTCCAGAAAAAAGCACCCAATTTGGGACTATCAAAACAGTTGGAAATGTTTTCTCAAATTGCCCTCTGTGCCTTACCTGATAGGCAGAGCTAATGATTCCTGATGTCCTAGATTGTAATTGTTTTTTTCCCCTTTTATTATGCTGTTATAAATCTTAGCCCAGTTATTTCTATTTTTATTTCTATTATTTCTATTTCTATTTCTATGCTTCTTCTTCTTCTTCTTCTTCTTCTTCTTCTTCTTCTTCTTCTTCTTCTTCTTCTTCTTCTTCTTCTTCTTCTTCTTCTTCTTCTTCCACTTCCACTTCCTCCCGCTCCTCCTCCTCTTCTTCTTCTCCTCTCCTTTTTCTGCTGGTTCTGCTTCTTCTCCTCCTCTTCCTCTTCTCTTCCTCCTCCTCCTCCTCTTCTTCTTCTTTCCCTTCCTCCTCCTCCTCCTCTTCTTCTTCCTCCTCTTCCTCTTCTACTTCCACTTCCACTTCCTCCTCCTCCTCCTCCTCTTCTTCTTCTCCTTCTCCTCTCCTTCTTCTGCTGGTTCTGCTTTTTCTCCTCCTCTTCCTCCTCCTCCTCCTCCTCCGCCTCCTCTTCTTCTTCTCCTTCTCTTCTGCTTCTTCTGCTGGTTCTGCTTCTTCTCCTCCTCTTCCTCTTCTCTTCCTCCTCCTCTTCTCCTTCTCCTTCTCTGCTTCTTCTGCTGGTTCTGCTTCTTCTCCTCTTCCTCTTCTCTTCCTCCTCCTCCTCTTCTTCTTCTTCTTTCCCTTCCTCCTCCTCCTCCTCTTCTTCTTCCTCCTCTTCCTCTTCTACTTCCACTTCCTCCTCCTCCTCCTCTTCTTCTTCTCCTTCTCCTCTCCTTCTTCTGCTGGTTCTGCTTTTTCTCCTCCTCTTCCTCTTCCTCCTCCTCCTCCTCCTCTTCTTCTTCTCCTTCTCTTCTGCTTCTTCTGCTGGTTCTGCTTCTTCTCCTCCTCTTCCTCTTCTCTTCCTCCTCCTCTTCTCCTTCTCCTTCTCTGCTTCTTCTGCTGGTTCTGCTTTTTCTCCTCCTCTTCCTCTTCTCTTCCTCCTCCTCTTCTTCTTCTTCCACTTCCACTTCCTCCTCCTCCTCCTCCTCTTCTTCTCTTCCTCTTCCTCTTTTATCACTTGTCAAGGGATCTATACATGTTGATACTTGCACAACATGTTTAAAAATGATAAACATCTCCAAGAAAAAGTGACTTCAAATGCACATTGATGACACCTCTGTCGGGCTCAGCAGGATTGAGACCGATGAAAGCTATTCATGCATGAACATAAATGTGCAATTTTCTCTCACTTGTCTAAATCATTTGAATTCCTTTCAGGTCTCCGTTAAATAAAATGTTTGCTCCCAGCCTACCTTATTGCTTGCTGATGATACATTTATGTATAAATATGAGCAACATAGAGCCTCTATAAATCTGTGCATACAGCCCACGATTTTGATTTGCTGCTAACAGCCTCAAACAAGCCAGGATGAAAAGTGAATGATAGTTGTGCACTTCAGAAGGGAATTTTTTTAAAAAAATAAAATAAAATCCACATAGCCACAAAGGACTTCTCTCTATTTAAAAATTCTTAACACTGTACCAGCTACAAAAGAGGAGAATTTGGCAATGATAAATAAGTACAGGTAATCCTCGACTTACGACAGTTCGCTTACTGCCTGTTCAAAGTTACAATGGCACCGAAAAAAGTGATTTATGACCATTTTTCATGCTTATGAACTTTGCAGCATCCTCAGGGACATGTGATCCGGACGCTTGGCAACTGACTCGTATTTAGGGCAGTTGCAGTGTCCTGGGGTCACGTGATCCCCTTTTGTGACCTTCAGTGGGGGAGCCAGATTCACTTAACAACCGTGTCACTAATTTAACAACTTCAGAGATTCACTTAACAAAGTTGCCAAGAAAAGTCGGAGAACGGAGCGAAACTCACTGAACAAATTTCTCACTGAGCAACATAAATTTGGGACTCAGTTGTGGTTGTATGTTGACTTGACTACCTGTATCCCAAGTTACAGGGATACAGATAGTCCCCGACTTATGACCATTTTCTTAGTGACTGTTTGAAGTTACGGTGGATCTTTTCAAATTGATTTAGTTACTTTCCAGAGTTATGAGGGCACAAGAGAGTAAAGTTTGACTCTCCCTGAATGCCATTGAACCTTGTTTCACTCTTCTGCATATCCTCAGTCTGGGAAGATTCCTGTATTATGGGCTTAGGCAATAAAGTAGGTAACTGAACTCTTTGTGTATGAATCTGATTTGCTCATGCGTGACGGGTTGATTTTCAATGTCCATTGCAGAACCGAGCCAGCGCTCTATCAGTTGCCCTCTGCTCCAGTCCATTTCCAGCATATTTCAGAGTCTGAAACCAGCATCACTGCCAAGCCTTCCGAGAAAGTCGTATTTTCCCGGTTCATAGAGTCCACGTCCACGGTCACTCTTCTTCGTGGCAGATCTTCGTCTAGGATGGTCCGATTCCCTATATCTTCTCTCGTGACGGTGGACAAATCTTTACGTAAGTCCACATTTGGGACCAGGCAGTATTTTTTTAAAAAATGCATTCAGAAGTTGGGGAAGATTTCACCACTGACCTGGATGACTCAGTATCTCCATAGACATCTCTCTTCTGGGTGTTACTTTCTACAAAATCACTGCAGCCAATTGCTTTTTTGGACAGGACAGATCTCCTGATCATTACCCAGACAGATGCAGCCCCCCTCCCCATTGTTACTAAAGTATGAATGGCGGAAGGGGAAAATTAGGACTTCTCTCAGGATATACAGTAATAGTTCCTTCTGTAGGTGGAAAAAAAAATTGGGAAAATCTTTAGTGGCTCCTGGTTGAAAAGACATTATCCAGACATCTAGAGCAACAGCTATTTCACTGATGGTTCTTGTGATGACCCACTGAACGTAATTCTAGCAAGGTAATAAATCAGAAAATTGCTAGGAAAACATTCACTTTGCCAGCTGTGCCTCGTTTCATGCCCATAACTTTTAAAAGATGCTCAGAAAATACCTTGCACTTTAATATTGGCAGCAAAGGGAAGAGAAGATGGAGTCATTTGATCCCCGTAATTATTTCAAAAAAGTTACCTTCCCTTTTTATATTTTAAATGGTTGTTTTAATCCCTGAGACTTCATTCGTCCATTCATTCATTCATTCATTCATTCATTCATTTATCCATCCATTCATCCATTCACTTATTCATTCAGAATAACAGAGTTGGAAGGGACCTTGGAGGTCTTCTAGTCCAACCCCCTACTCAGGCAGGAAGCCCTGTACCATTTCAGACAGGTGGTTGTCCAATCTCATCTTGAAAGCCTCCAGTGATGGAGCATCCACAGCTTCTGTTCCATTGGTTGATAGTTCTCACTGCTAGGAAGTTTCTCCTTAGTTGTAGGTTGGATCTCTCCTTGATTAGTATCCATCCATCCATCCATCCATCTATTCATTCATTCATTCATTCATTCATTCATTCATTCACTTTGGTTTAGCTGCTCCCAGCCCCAGCACCACTCTACCACAAAAACAGTACCTTTCTTGCTCTGAGACCCTTGACAACGAAGAACTTGGAAAAGGTCAGGACTATATGAGAACGTTGTTTGGTGACACTAAGAAGAGCAACAACGAATTGATGGAGACAACCAGGCGGTCTCGAATTCCAGCCGAGTACTACAGTTCATCGTCATCCAGGTAGTTTTGGAATACTGCTCTTGTTTCATAAAAAACCCTAAGTAATCCCGTTTATTTTGACAATGTGATCTGGAGGGCATACAGAAGAAAACTATGAAGATCAGAGGGTTGGGAGAAATGGGAGAGAAAGTTTAGAAATTCAGATGTCTGATCTTCAGGATGGACATTCCTTCCAAGCTTTGTGGTGGGGTGAAAGCATAAGGTGAATGAGATACCTACTCAGTTTAAAATCCCTTGATGGTAAACCTGAGTTCCCAAATCTGAACTGCGAAAATCTGGATAGCCACCAGACTTGGTGCTTGGGTAGATTTTGCTTTTTTATGATTATATAGATAATCCCAGTGAGTGGTGGGATAGTCTAGAGGTGAGACCTCACAATCAGGAGGCTGTGAATTCAATCCTAGTTAGAGGCAGATATTTCTTTCTCTGGGTGCAATGAGTAATTGTCTGCTGTGAACACTGCATAGGTGTCAGGAAGGGCATCCGGCCAGTAAACGCTCAACTCCATTCATTCGTCCCAACTCCACCCCACTGCAAGGGATTAACAGAGTCATTAAAAATAGATGGATTGATAGATGTAGATGATAGATACATACGCAACAGGCATCCCAACAGTCAGTGAAACCTGAGACTTTAGTGGTATTTACGTCTATAGTATGGGAATGTTAAAATGGAGCACAAGAATGCGATTCTATCTCACCTGTGCTCCCAGGCAAATGTTAAGTTGATTTCCTTCAACATGGTTTAAAAAGGATAGATAGAATAGATAGAATAGATAGATAGATAGATAGATAGATAGATAGATAGATAGATAGATAGATGGATGGATGGATGGATGGATAGATGGATAGATGGATAGATGGATGGATGGATAGATTAATGGATGGATGGATGGGTGGAGGGAGGGAGGGAGGGATAGATAGATAGATAGATAGATAGATAGATAGATAGATAGATAGATGGATGGATAGATGGATAGATGGATAGATGGATGGATGGATAGATTAATGGATGGATGGATGGATGGATGGGTGGGTGGGTGGAGGGAGGGAGGGAGGGATAGATAGATAGATAGATAGATAGATAGATAGATAGATAGATAGATGGATGGATGGATGGATGGATAGATGGATAGAGGGATAGAGGGATAGAGGGATAGAGGGATAGAGGGATAGATGGGTGGGTGGGTGGGTGGGTGGAGGGAGGGAGGGAGAGGGATAGATCGATAGATAGATAGATAGATAGATAGATAGATAGATAGATAGATAGATAGATAATCCCCGATAAGGCTGGGTTGTCTAACCGAGTTTTGTTCTTTCTTTTTTTTTTAATAGTGTTGGGAATCTTAAAATTACTGAAGTTCATTTTAGTGGCCATTATGTGAAGATAATCAATAATTCCTTTGATAAAGAAGAAAGCATTGGAGATTATACACTTCAGCAGAATATTAATGGCCACCCAGCGGCCATTTTTAAATTCCCCCCCAACATCAGAATGAAGCCGAAATCCTGTGTGACGGTGAGTGAAATATGAAAATGGTTCATGACAGAGTACTACCGGAATGCAAAATTCTCTGCTCGGTAGAATGGAATATTAAATAGGCTGTCAGGTTGCGCCGGCATCCGTGTTTTTCTTCCTTCCCTTCTTCCTTCAGGGAGTCCAAAAAAATTAAAGCAGTGGCCACAACTGCACAATCCCACTCTCTAGTGTGATCATCGATCTCTTTCCTTCCCTCACACCCAGAGATTGGTTTCAGCAGGTTCTGACCAGTTCTGGAGAACCGGTAGCGGAAATTTTGAGTAGTTCAGAGAATCGGTAAATACCACCTTTGACTGGCCCCGCCCCCATCTATTCTCTGCCTCCCGAGTCCCAGCTGATCGGGAGGAAATGGGGATTTTGCAGTATCCTTCCCCTGGAGTGGGGAGGGAATGGAGATTTTACAGTATCCTTCCCCTGCCATGCCCACCAAGCCACGCCCGCCAAGCCACACCGACAGAACCGGTGGTAAACAAATTTTGAAACCCACCACTGCCCACACCAGGTTTATAAAAATAGTTGCGCCACTTAGAAAGTGCTCAGAATGGAGTATTATAACTACGTCGATGAAGGTTGTCAATCAACCAAGTAGAATGATCTGGAAGTTGAGTCATGCAACGGGACTGGTTTTCTTGTTGTTGCCTGTCATTGGGTCAATAACACAACAACAACAACGTTAAGAGTTGACACATTCCAACAACTCTATGCCTACACAGACCCCTGTGGGAAAAAATATCCATCTGGTTCAGTTCCAAGCCGAGGGAAAGGCACTGGAGACAAAATGGAGGCTGGAGGCTGATTGGAAAGAGAGTCCATTTATTGATGGACAGATCCACATGTTTGTGGTTCTGGTGCAGCTGACCATATGGAGTTGAGAGTGTGGGTTTTTTTTATACCTTCTCTTGGGCTTTGCACTTGAGCTTCCTGTTCCTGTGCAAGAAGATGTATTCTATTGGTTGTTGTAGAGGTTATGTATGGGTCATAGCTGGCTCTATAGGTTGTCTGAGCTCCCAGGTTTGGTTGAAGTTTGGACTGCTGAGATGATGCAATGAAGAGGCTTCTGTTCTGAAAGGGTGTTTGGGCAATTGCTATTATGGCTTAATCATGGCTTTGTCCTGGTTTGGCTCTTGAGTGGGGGCTAATCCTATCACTCTGCGTTTGTTCAGACTCTGCTGCAGGGAATTTCAAAATATCCTGCCTTGAATGGATTTCTGCCTGCAGTATTTGCTTTGCTTATGACTAGAGCTATCTATCTCTTTATCTCTTAAGTGCTGAAATCTGCTGAGGGCTATTAAGAAAAGGTGGGGGCTATTAAGAGTGAGTCTGCTTCCTGCCTCTAAAAAAAAACACCCATGTTTCTCCATTTCTCATTTAGGGAAATATAATATTCTGCCTTTTTAATAGTTCTCAAAACATTTCATTCTCCTAGGAGAGGGATGGGGGCTAACTTTCTATACTCCCCTAACCCACTTGTTCGGATAGAAGAAGCTACTTGGATAAGCAGGAAAATTTCAAACCGACAAGAAAATAAGTCAGCTGCCTGGCTCAACTTCCAGATATTATAGTTATGCTTTTTACATTAATGATCTAACCATCTGGCCTCCTCATTAAGGCTAGTCATTAGGACCAATTATAGAGCCAAAAAGACCTCAAAAACCCTTATTACTTTGAGCAAATCAGGTGCTTCTCGTTGTTGAGACCAAATATTGCTCTAGAAATATATTTTTTAAAATTTATTTTTATATGCCGCCCTTCTCCGGAGACTCAGGGCGGCTTACAATGTGTTAAGCAATAGCCTTTAAGCAATAGCCAGATTTCAGATCTGCAAACAGTTGCGAAGGCTTGTAACACTTGGGCATCTGCAAGGAATTGCTGAGAGTCCAGAGCAGAATCTTCCCATGGGGTGAGATGTTTTAGAGCAGGGATGCACAACCGTTTCTGCAACTCCCCGGAGGGTCCCACTTATCAGGGTTGCTGAAAGTGACATCCAGGTTTTCTGGTGTGATGTGCAAGATTTAAAGTACATAGAAAATCCCCAGTCAGTGCCAGCAAAGAAAAGGAAAGGAGAGGAGAGAAAGAGGGAGAGGAGAAATGGGAGGGGAGGGGAAAAACAAGGGGAGGAGATGGGAGAAGAGAGGTGAGAGAAGGAGGGGGAGTAGAAGAGATGGGAGAGGAAAGGAAAGGAGAGGGGAGGGGAGGGGAGGGGAGGGGGTAGAAGAGATGGGAGAGGAGAGGAGAGGAGAGGAGAGGAGAGGAGAGGAGAGGAGAGGAAAGGAAAGGAAAGGAAAGGAAAGGAAAGGAAAGGAAAGGAAAGGAAAGGAAAGGAAAGGAAAGGAAAGGAAAGGAAAGGAAAGGAAAGGAAAGGAAAGGATCAATAACAGAAGGAGGAGAGGAGAAGGAGAAGGAAGGAAGGAAGGAAGGAAGGAAGGAAGGAAGGAAGGAAGGAAGGAAGGAAGGAAGGAAGGAAGGAAGGAAGAAGGAAAAAAGGAGGAAGGGAGAGAGAAAGAGAGAGAGAGAAAGAAAGGAAGGAAGGAAGGAAGGAAGGAAGGAAGGAAGGAAGGAAGGAAGAAGGAAGGAAGGGGGAGGGAGAGAAAGAAAGAAGGAAGGAAGGAAGGAAAGAAAGAAAGAAAGGAAGGAAGGAGGAAGGAAGGAAGGGGGAGGGAGGGAGAGAAAGAAAGAAGGAAGGAAGGAAAGAAAGAAAGAAAGAAAAAGAAAGGAAGAAAGAAAGAAAGAAAGAAAGAAAGGAGGAAGGAAGGAAGGGGAGGGAGGGAAGGAGAAAGAAGGAAGGAAGGAAGGAAAGAAAGAAAGGAGGAAGGAAGGGGGAAGGAAGGGGGACAGAAGGAGAGAGAGAAAGAAGGAAGGAAGGAAGGAAGGAAGGAAAGAAAGAAAGAAAGAAAGAAAGAAAGAAAGAAAGAAAGGAAACTCAGCTCTTTTTTAGACTAAGTCTCCTCTTACTATGGAAAGATTCCGGAAGGGCCTGTATGTGAGGCTTAATTGCTGCCGATTGTGCTGTATTTTTCAGGTCTGGTCCATGGATTCTAAGAAGCCTCACAATCCTCCCTCGGATTATCTCTGGAAGGAGCTGGACAGGTTTCAATCAGGCTCTGAATGCACCACCATCCTTTGCAATCTTTCCGGGCAGGTGACTCTTTCGGGTTTGCCCCTCTGGTTTTTATATATATATATATATGTGACCATGTGTCCCCTCTTTTCAGTATATATATATATGTGTGTGTGTGTGTGTGTGTGTGTGTGTTTTCTGAGGTTTTCGCGGGTGTTTGTATGTAGGTCTTTGGTTATTCGGGTTTTCTCCTGCGTAAAATTGGAAGTGTCTTGGCGACGTTTCGACGAAGTCTCATTCGTCATCTTCAGGCTGGTGTTTTCGGCTTCGTGCTTCTAGGAACAAATTTTACCCGGGAGAAAACCCGAATAACCGAAGAGATAGATAGATAAATAGATATAGATATAGATATAGATATAGATATAGATATAGATATAGATATAGATATAGATATAGATATAGATATAGATATAGATATAGATATATACACACACACACATACAGGTAGTCCTCGATTTACAATCAGAACTGAGCCCGACATTTCTGTTGCTAAGCCAGACCGTTGTTAAGCGAATCGTTGAGGCTGTTAAATTAGTCACAAGGTTGTTAAGCGAATCTGGCTTCCCCATTAACTTTGCTTGTCGGAAGGTCGCCAAAGGGGATCCGTGAGCCCGGGAGACTGCGACCGTCATAAATATGAATCAGTTGCCAAGCGTCTCAATTTTGATCATTTTGGGGATGCTGCCATGGTCATAAGTGTGAAAAATGACCATGAGTCCCCTTTTTTCAGTGCCATCGTGACTGTGAATGGTCACTAAACAGAAGGTTGTAAGTTGAGGAGAACCTCCAGTTCAAATCAGGCAAGAAGAGATTCAGGACAAGTAGGAAATGGGTCACTGAATACTCTCAGGATTTTTTTTCTTTGTCTTAGAAATAAAATTCTAGGTATGTCTTCCAGAGCAAGGGTCTCCAACCTTGGCAACTTTACGACTTATGGACTTCAACTCCCAGAATTCTGTCGTAAAGTTGCCAAGGTTGGAGACTCTTGTTCCAGAGAGCAGCTTGGCCTTCTTAGAAAAATCGAGGTCCTTATCGTGGCCTGTCGGCCACTGGCCCCTCAGGCAGTCAACTCAAAGGAGGAAGGGGAGATGTGGAAGTCAGGATCAGCATCAAGGCAACCTGAGAGCTCCGAGAGGGAAGAGGGAATGGAGCTGGCAGAGAGAAAGAGACAGAGGTAGAGCCTAGGCCGTCCATCAGTCCTCAGATGGAGAATCAACCGCCCCCAGGTCTGGAAGTGGCTGATGAGGAAGAGGAGAAACAGCTGGGTCCAGTGCCTGATGCGTGGATGGGCAGAAGGCAGAGGAGAGGAGAGCAGTGGAAATCTATGGGCCGGTCCTTGGGACAGAAGAGCCACTGTTGCTAGCGAAGGCCCACCTTAACTCTGGGGATAAAAGGCGGGGTGCGGAGATGAATAGATGTGGCAGACAACTATTTATCTCCTTGCCGGACGGACTTGTTAGCCTCTGAGAGAAACTTTTTGCCGGGGCTGCCGGCGCTCCTAATAAAGAAATCTTTTGAGTTCATGTCAGAGGGTTTGTTGTGTTTGGGGAGCTGGGTCAGAACAGCCCTTCTGTCTCTTTTCTAGGCCGTGGCTTGGTACACGCCCATCAACTGGAAGAGGAAGTCACTGAAGGTGATGGAATCGGATGCTAGAGTCAGCAGCAAATCCATGCAGGCGTTGAGAAGAGCCCAGGCCCTACCAAAGCAGGACCAGTGGGAAGCGAGAGCGTTTGACACGTGGAAAGGAATGCCCAATCAAAGCCATCTGATGGAACCCGAACCGGATTACATCCTAAGGTGCGGTGCAGGAAGGAAGGGCTCCGTTATTTCTATCCGATCGAAACTTCTGCTCCGTAGGGCTTAGATAGGAGCCGTGGCGTCACGGTGGTTAGAGTGCAGCATGGCAGGCTAAACTCTGCCTGCTGTCAGGAGTTCGATCATGACCGATCAAGGTCAACTCAGCCTTCTTCTGTAAACTGACTCTGTAAACAGCTTAGAGAGGGCTGCAAAGCACTGTGGCGTTGTATAAAAGTAAGTGATATTGCTACTGCTTTTATATGAAGGCCATCTCTTGGAAAGCTATAAGAAGAAAAATTTGACATTTAAGAACAATGGAGAACTTATGGACCAGAAACAAATGCCTTGTGTATCTAATCACACTTGGCCAATAAAGAATTCTGTTCTGTTCTGTTCTGTTCTGTTCCGTTCCGTTCCATTCCATATTTTCTATTCTATTCTATTCTATTCTATTCTATTCTATTCTATTCTATTCTATTCTATTCTATTCTATTCTATTCTATTCTTTTTTTTTTTAATTTGATTTATATGCCGCCCTTCTCCAGAGACTCAGGGCGGCTTACAATGCGTTAAGCAATAGCCTTCATACTTTTGTATATTTATACAAAGTCAGCTATTCTATTATTTCTATTATTTCTGTTTCTGTTTCTGTTTCTGTTTCTATTCTATTCTATTCTATTCTATTCTATTCTATTCTATTCTATTCTATTCTATTCTTTCTGTTTCTGTTTCTATTCTATTCTATTCTATTCTATTCTATTCTATTCTATTCTATTCTATTCTTTCTGTTTCTGTTTCTGTTTCTATTCTATTCTATTCTATTCTATTCTATTCCATTCCATTCCATTCCATTCCTATTCCTATCCTATCCTATCCTATCCTATCCTATTCTATTCTATTCTATTCTATTCTATTCTATTCTTTCTATTCTTTCTATTTCTGTTTCTGTTTCTGTTTCTGTTTCTATTCTATTCTATTCTATTCTTTCTATTCTTTCTGTTTCTGTTTCTGTTTCTATTCTATTCTATTCTATTCCATTCCATTCCATTCCTATTCCTATTCTATTCTATTCTATTCTATTCTATTCTATTCTATTCTTTCTATTCTTTCTGTTTCTGTTTCTGTTTCTGTTTCTATTCTATTCTATTCTATTCTATTCTTTCTATTCTTTCTGTTTCTGTTTCTATTTCTATTCTATTCTATTCTATTCTTTCTATTCTTTCTGTTTCTGTTTCTGTTTCTATTCTATTCTATTCTATTCCATTCCATTCCATTCCATTCCATTCCATTCCATTCCATTCCTATTCCTATTCTATTCTATTCTATTCTATTCTATTCTATTCTATTCTATTCTATTCTATTCTTTCTATTCTTTCTGTTTCTGTTTCTGTTTCTATTCTATTCTATTCTATTCTATTCTATTCTATTCTATTCTATTCCATTCCATTCCATTCCATTCCATTCCATTCCATTCCTATTCCTATTCTATTCTATTCTATTCTATTCTATTCTATTCTATTCTATTCTTTCTATTCTTTCTGTTTCTGTTTCTGTTTCTGTTTCTATTCTATTCTATTCTATTCTATTCTATTCTATTCTATTCTATTCTATTCCATTCCATTCCATTCCATTCCTATTCCTATTCCTATTCTATTCTATTCTATTCTATTCTATTCTATTCTATTCTATTCTATTCTATTCTATTCTATTCTATTCTTTCTATTCTTTCTGTTTCTGTTTCTGTTTCTATTCTATTCTATTCTATTCTATTCCATTCCATTCCATTCCATTCCATTCCTATTCCTATTCCTATTCTATTCTATTCTATTCTATTCTATTCTATTCTATTCTATTCTATTCTATTCTTTCCTATTCCATTCCATTCCATTCTATGAATTGCTTTGAGGTAATGATATTGTAGTAAGAAAAGTCGTAAAATGGAGCAAAACTCACTTAGCCACTGTCTCACATAGAAATGGAAATTTTGGGCTCAATCCTTGGCCATAAGTCGAGGATTCCCTATATAGCAGCACGATTGAAACCCCTCTACCTTGTCCATGCATGTAAGGGAAGTTTAATCCCCTTGACGCAACCAGCATCTTGCCTTGTTAAGTTGTCCCGGCGAAAATATGCTCCAGAGGTCTTTTTGGAAGTCAAATGCTTTGCCCATCTCATTTTTTTAAAAAAAGGAGCATTTCAAGGGTAGTGGAAGAGACCCATAAAATATACAGGGAAGAGAGAGAAAAAATAAATCTTATATAAAAGAATTAAAACTACAGCAGCCCACGGATATTAATTCCAGGAGGAGGAGGAGGAGGAGGAAGAGGAGGAGGAGAAGTGGGGAGGAAAGACAGTACTGAAATGAAACAATTAAGTTGTGGAATCACTTATGTTTAATAGTAAGCGCTCAAGGTAGCGTTAAAGGTAGATTAATCAGATGGATGTTGAATATCTCTCTCAGCTATAATAACTCAATCTCATGTCTTATATTCAGAGTATCAGTTGCTAGGAAACCGACCACAGGATAAGATTGTCATATTTTCGGCCTGCTTGTGACTTTCATAGATCTTGTTCAACACATCAGGAAAATGTGTCCATTTATAGTTTACTGTACATGCATCCTTTTCTTTCAGTTCCCTTCTTCTTCTTTGTTCCCTCAACTCCACACCAGTGGTGGATTGGTCCCGGTTCGCACCGGTTCACACGAACCGGTAGTAAAAATTTATAGTAGTTTGGAGAACCGGTAATAACATTGGCTGGCCACGCCCCCAAACTGCTCCCCGGCCCGGCCGCCGCTCGCTTACCCCGCCCACCTCATCAGAGGCTGTTTTTTTTTTCCTTTTAAAAGCATTTTTTCTACAAGCTCTTTGGCCAAAAAAATGCTTTTAAAATGCTTTTAAAAGGAAAAAATAGCCTCTGATGATCGCGGGGCTCAGCTGGGATCGTCAGAGGCTTTTAAAGGCATTTTTTTCTACAACCTCTTCAGCCGAAGAGGTTGTAGGAAAAAAAATGTCTTTAAAACCCTCTGGCGATCCCAGCTGAGTTGCCTGATCGTCAGAGGCTTTTAAAAGCATTTTTTTTTCTGCAACCTCTTAAGGTTGTAGAAAAAATGCTTTTAAAAGTAAAAAAAAAAAAAAGTTGGCCACGCCCACCCAGTCACATTACCTCCCACCACCAAGCCATGCCAACAAAATAAGCTATGCCCACAGCACCGGTAGTAAAAAAAAATTAGAACCCACCCCTGCTCCACAGGCACAAAGAAAAGGGGTATATGTGTGTGCAATTTTAGGCTTCTCTACTGTGATAGACACAATTCTCCTCGCTTGACATGTTTCCAAAGTGCAGAACCAAGAGCATTAAAATTAAATAATAATAATAATAATAATAATAATAATAATAATAATAATAATAACAACAACAACAACAACAAAACAACAACCAAGCTCAGAGAGCACCAAGGCCCCCACAGTTCTCCTCCTCCTCCTTCTCTTCCTTCTCCTCTCTCCTCCTCCCTTCTAGCACTGATGATGTTACCTAGATGGGTCATGAAACTTCTGCAAGAAAATCACCAAGCTCAGAGAGGACCAAGCACCCCTCATTTCAACCCTGAGCTACAAATATTCTCCTTGATCGGTTTTGAATTTTTTTTTCTAGGGAAAAAAGGATGCCCCCCATCCGGTGCCCTGTTCAGAATTCGTGGTGCCAAAGTCCGAGTTCTCCCACGCACCCCCACTATTCTCTGGGGAGGACCCTCCCTCCAGGCAGCAAGGAAATCCACATGTTGAGCCAAACCAGGACGCAGGTGGTGAAATCTTTTCCCAATCTTGGTGAGTTTAAGATCACTTGTAGAGGGCTGGACTCGTGTGTTGGTCTGCATATATATATATATATATATATATATATCTTTGGTTATTCGGGTTTTCTCCCGCGTAAAATTGGAGGTTTCTTGGCAACGTTTCGACGAAGTCTCATTCGTCATCTTCGTGCTTCTAGGAGCAATGTGTGTGATCGCAGCTGTTTCTTCCTTTTAACTGCCAGTGGGGGTGTGAACTGATTGGGTGGGAGCTTGGCTGTGTTCTGATTGGGCAGAGGTGTGTTCTGATTGGTTGGGGGTTTGGCTGTGCTCTGATTGGATGGGGGTTTGGCTGTGCTCTGATTGGATGGGTGTGTGTTCTGTTTAGGTGGGGGCTTGGTTGTGCTCAGGTCAGTCTGAGTAGTAGGGGGATTTGAGCTGGTGAGCTCTAAAATCTCACTGCAACTCAGACTAAGATGAGCACAACCAAGCCCCCACCCAAACAGAACACACACCCAGCCAATCAGAGCACAACCAACCCCCCATCCAATCAGAGCACAGCCAAGCCCCTAACCAATCAGAACACACCTCCACCCAATCAGAACACAGCCAAGTTCCCACCCAATCAGCTCACACCCCCACTAGCAGTTAAAAGAAAGAGACAGCTGCGATCTCACATTGCTCCTGGAAGCACGAAGCCGAGAACACCAGCCTGAAGATGACGAATGAGACTTCGTCGAAACGTCGCCAAGACACTTCCAATTTTACGTGGGAGAAGACCCGAATAACCAAAGACCTACATACAAACACCCGCGAAAACCTGAGAAAACATATATATATATATATATATATATATATATATATATATATATATATATATATATATATATATAGTCCTTGACCTACGATCCCAACTGAGCCCCAAAAATTTGTGTTACTAAGGGAGACAGTATTTAAGTGAGCTTTGCCCCGTTTTATGACCCTTCTTGACATGGCTTTGTTAAGTGAAGCACTGCAGGTCGCAAAAGGGGACCGCATGGTGCAAGCGTCATAAGTATGAGTCACTTGCCGAGTGTCTGAATTTTGTGGCCATGGGGAATGGGGCAATGGTTTATAAGCGTGAAAAGCGATCGTTATTCACTTTTTTCAGGGCCGTTTTAACTGTGAACGGTCACTAAACGAAAAGGCTGTAACTCAAGGTCTGCCTTCAGAACTGAAGAAGCTTCCTCAATGAGAAGTGAAACATTTTCAAGGACTGCCTGTATGTAGCAGTAGAAATTCAATACCAGTAAATGTCACCAAAATGAAAGATTGCTAGCTGGACTTTTCTGGCATCCGTCCTTATACTTGTTGGTAACTTTGTGTGTGTGTGAGAGAGAGAGAGAGTGAGTGTGTTGTGGCTACAGCAGCACAAAAAGTTTGCCGTTTCTTTTGGGATGGTTAAAAAAACGAGATGCTGGGAATTCCTTGGCAGAGACGGTGTGCTGCGAGTGACAAAAGTGTGAAGAAATAGATAGCCAACTGCAAACCACCAGAGAGAAACCACGAAAAGTTTCAATACAGCGGAAAGAAGGCATTAAACTCACACACAATATTATTCCACACAACAACATTACCCCACAGATGTGATCCACATAGGGGAAGGAGAGGGAGGAGAAGGGGAAGGGAGGAGGGGAAAGGAGAAGGAGAAACGGGGAAGGAGAAGAGGTGAAAGACAAGAGGAGGTAGAGGAGGAGGAGGAAGGGGGAAAGGAGGAGGAGAAAAGAAAGGAGAAGGAGAGGAGAGGAGGAGGAGAAAGGAGGGGGAAAGGGAGACATAGGAAAGGAGGAGGAGGAGAGAAGGAGGAGGAGAGGAGGAGGAAGGAGGGGAAAGGGAGACGTGGGAAAGGAGGAGGAGGAGGAGGTGGTTGTCCATGGTGCTCTCTGAGCTTGGTGGTTTTCTTGCGAACATTTCATGACCCAACTAGGTAACATCAGCAGGGCTAGAAGGAGGTGGGGTTTGCAGAAAGGGAAGAAGAGGAGGAGAAAAGAAACAAGAAACAAGAAAAGAGGAGGAGGAGGAGGAGTAAACTCTGTTATGTGCAATGACTTTGCAGTTCCTTCAAAGTGGCTTGTAATGGTTTGTTGCCTATTGTTAACAGTGAGAACATTGCAGTGAAATTCTCCCAAACACACACACACACACACACACACACACACACACACACACACAGAGCCCGGTCACTTCCCTTGCAGCTTTTCAAGAATGCAGATTGAAAAACAACAACTGTGTGATTTCTCACAAGTGCATAAATCCGTAAACATCTTTTGAAATACAGCCTGGGCGGGGGGGGGGCACCTGCCATCTCTGCCTGCAAATCATTTCTCTGGCCGCCTCCGGTCACGGGAGGAGATGCAGAAAACAGGTTTTATCCCTGTAAATCAATTTCCACAGGTAGGAATGATTAAGGCTCTGCCCTGGGAATAGACGCAGAGCAGAGGAGTGACGCTCCGAGAAGAAAGAATAAGGTAATCGAAGCGGAGGAGAAAGGGGATATTGAGAGGAAAGGAGTCCCAGGAGAATGAGTTGTGCATTGTGTGCTGCACATACGCAACAGGCATCCCAATATTCAGTGAACATGGAGACTGCTTTAGTGCTATTTACATCTACAGTATGGGAATGTTAAAACGGAGCGCAAGGATGCGATTCTATCTCACCTGCGCTCCCAAGGCAAATGTTAACGTTGATTTCCTTCAACGTGGTTTAACAAGGATAGATAGAAGAGATAGAAGAGATAGATTAGATAGGTAGATAATGGTAGGTAGGTAGGTAGATAGATAGATAGATAGATAGATAGATAGATAGATAGATAGATAGATAATGGTAGGTAGGTAGCTAGGTAGGTAGATAGATAGATAGATAGATAGATAGATAGATAGATAGATAGATAGATAGATAGATAGATAGATAGATAATGGTAGGTAGATAATGATAGATAGATAGATAGATAGATAGATAGATAGATAGATAGATAGATAGATAGATAGATAAATAGATAGATAGATAGATAATGGTAGGTAGATAATTTCATTTTCATTTTCATTTCATTTTATTAAATTTGTATACCGCCCTACTCCCGAAGGACTCAGGGCGGTGAACAGCCATAAAATAAAACATATAGATACAAAATTTAAAATGGAGATAAAACTAATTAAATAAATTTGGCTGAAACATTTTAAAACCCCAATAAATTTAAAACCAAATTTAAAATTTAAAATTCCATTTTAAAAAGAGGAAAAGTTTAGGTCAGGCCAGCTTGATGGAATAAGAACGTCTTAAGCGCGCGACGGAAGGTACGCAGATCCGGAATTCTCCGTATCTCTGGGGGGAGCTCGTTCCAGATCGTAGGTGCCCCCACAGAGAAGGCTCTCCCCCTGGGGGCCACCAGTCGACATTGTTTGGCCGACGGCACCCGGAGGAGCCCCTCTCTATGGGAGCATACTGGTCGGTGGGAGGCTATTGGTGGCAGCAGGCGGTCCCGTAAATAGCCAGGTCCTAAGCCATGGAGCGCTCTGAAGGTGATAACCAAAACCTTGAAGCGCACTCGGAAGACCACCGGGAGCCAGTGCAGCTCGCGCAGGAGAGGCGTTACATGGGAGCGCCACGTCGCTCCCATCACCACCCGCGCGGCCGCACTCTGCGCCAGTTGGAGCCTCCGAGTGCTCCTCAAGGGGAGCCCCATGTAGAGAGCGTTACAATAGTCCAGACAGGAGGTGACGAGGGCATGAGTGACCGTGCGTAACGAGTCCCGATCCAGAAAGGGACACAGCTGGCGAATTCGGCGGACCTGATGAAAAATCCTCCCGGTCACGGACGTCAAGTGCTCTTCTAAAGACAGCCGTGAATCCAGGAGGACACCCAAGTTGCGAACCCTCTCCATGGGGGCCAGTGCTTCGCCCCCAATAGTCAGCGATGGCACCAGCTGACTATATCGGGACGTCGGAAACCACAGCCACTCGGTCTTGGATGGGTTGAGCCTGAGCCTGTTTCTCCCCATCCAGATCCGTACGGCCTCCAGGCACCGGGACATCACTTCAAGGGCATCGTTGGGGTGGTCTGGGGTGGAGATGTACAGCTGGGTGTCGTCAGCGTACTGATGGTACTCCACCCTGAAACCACGGATGATCTCGCCCAGCGGCTTCACATAAATGTTGAACAGAAGGGGCGAGAGGACCGATCCTTGTGGCACCCCACATATAAGGGGCCTCGGGGTCGACCTCTGCCCCCCTGTCAACACAGACTGCGACCGGTCGGAGAGAAAGGAGGAGAACAACCATAATACGGTGCCTCCCACCCCCAACTCTTCCAACCGGTGCAGCATGATACCATGGTCGATGGTATCAAAAGCCGCTGAGAGATCTAATAGGACCAGGACAGAGGAACAACCTCTGTCCCGAGCCCTCCAGAGATCATCCACCAACGCGACCAATGCCGTTTCCGTGCTGTACCCAGGCCTGAAGCCTGACTGGAACGGATCTAGATACATCGTTTCATCCAGGTACTGGGGAAGCTATCGTGCAACCACACTCTCAACAACCTTCGCCACAAAGCGAAGGTTGGAGACTGGACGATAGTTAGCCAATGTTGCCGGGTCCAGGGAAGGCTTCTTGAGGAGAGGTCTCACCACCGCCTCTTTCAAGGCGGCGAGAAAGACACCCTCGCCCAATGAAGCATTTATAATCCCCTGGAGCCAGCCTCGCGTCACCTCCCGGGGAAGCCAGCACTAACCAGGAGGGGCACGGGTCCAACAAACATGTGGTCGCATTCAGTCTACCCAGAATCCTGTCCACGTCCTCAGGGGTCACAGAATCAAACTCATCCCAGATAACATTCTCAGGACCTGCCCCCGTCATCCCCGCTGGATCTACCCAGTCGGAGTCCAGATCTTCCCGAATCTGAGTGATTTTGTCATACAGATACTGAACAAAATCCTCGGCTCTTCCCTCCAAGGGGTCCTCCCTCGCTTCCTGGTAGAGCAGGGAGCGGGTCACCCTAAACAGGGCGGCCGGGCGGTTATCTGATGACGCAATAAGAGCAGCAAGATAAGTGCATTTTGCTGCTTTTATTGCCACTAGGTAATTCTTAATATGAGATCTTACCAGTGTCCGGTCAGATTCAGTACGACTGGCCCTCCAACTACTCTCTAGGCGTCTTTTCCAGCGCTTCATCTCCCTCAGCTCCTCAGTAAACCAAGGAGCCAGGTGAGATCGGCGCCGGGTCAGAGGCCGCAAAGGCACGACTCGATCCAGAGCTCCAGCGGCCGCCCTATCCCAGGCGGCCACTAGGTCTCCAGTCGAGGCGTGAGCCAGAACCTCAGGAATTGGCCCAAGCTCCATCTGGAACCTATCAGGTTCCATCAGGCACCTGGGGCGGTACCATCTCATCGGTTCCGCCTCCCTGCGGCGGGGTGCAGCGGTTCGAAGGTCAAGGTGAAGGAGAGAGTGATCCGACCATGACAAGGGCTCGATGACTATGTCCCCTATCTCGAGATCACTCAGCCACTGTCCAGAGACGAAAATCAGGTCCAGTGTGTTTCCCCCCGTGTGCGTAGGGCCATGAATTAGTTGGGTCAGATCCATAGCCGTCATGGAAGCCATGAACTCCCGAGCCACCTCAGACGTCTCACCCACGGACGGCAGGTTGAAATCCCCCATGACCATAAGTCTGGGGGTATCAACCGCCACCGCGGCGATAACGTTGAGTAGCTCGGGCAGGGCTGCTGCCACATGGCAGGGAGCCAGGTACGTGATCAGCAAACCCCTCTGAACCCCATGACCCCACTTCACAAGGAGGGTCTCACAACCGGCCGTCTGAGGAACAGTGGCCTCCCTCGGCCTAAGGCCTTCTCTAATAATAACCGCTACTCCCCCACCCCTCCCTTGTGACCTCGGCTGATGGAATGCCAGGAAGCCTGGTGGGCACATTTCTACCAGAGGGACCCCTCCCTCTGGGCCCAACCAGGTCTCCATAATACCCGCCAGGTCCGCTCCCCCCTCCTGAACCAGATCACAAATGAGGGGGGCTTTATTTATTACGGACCTGGCGTTGCACAACATCAGTCGAAGGCCCGGGCCCTGAGGATCTGTACAACCTGGAGAACGAGTGGAGCCTTGTGGGCCGGAGCATGCTACCGCTCGGAGACAGCGGGTGCGCGCTCCCTTAACATGATATGGCCCCCTGCTCCCGCCATATCTACCCCTCCCACTCACAGTACTGATGATAGAGACATAATCTGGACAAGCTCGACCCCCCCCCATCACCTCCGGATCCCCCATCCCCTCCACCGCGCATAGTGGCCAGGCCTGACCCTCCCCTTGGTGGGTCTTCCCCCAAACCCACAACCCTAGTACCAATTTTTCCCTCCCCCCCCCGGGACCCCTTAAAAATTTACCCAATTTACTTAAAAAACCCCTCAACCCCCTCTCTGGGTTCCAAAACCCGTCATTGAGGTAGGCCCTCGATAATGTGGAGGGCCAGACCTGCGAGAGGGGGGAGTCTCGCAGCGCAAGAAGCTCAATGGTTGAATACATCCACAGAATGGGAAAAGGTGAAGATGGCGTCTGGCCAGGGTTCCATAGAGTCTAAAAGTCCTGAGGACAAAAGGCAGCAACAAAAAACGTGGGTAACTGGACTCCACTGTCCTCTCACGACAGTGGGAGGAGTCCCATGCCATTCCGATAAATCTAGGGGATGTTCCTCCCAGACATCCTCTCACGATGTCAGGCCAGATGGAATATGCTATGGAGAAGGTCAAAAGCTGTCCCCTCTAATAGGGATGGTAGTAGTAACCCAGACTCCCTGGGAACCCACTTCAAGCTGTCCGTTTGTCATATAGTCCGGGGCGGATGGAATAAGCCAGTCCAGAAGGCAAAAGTAGATAGTAAGACCAGGGGCAGAGTTCGATGACACCCAGAAAGATGGAAAAAGTGGCTTACGAGGCAAAAGGCAGCTGGGGTAATGACTATAATGAGGCCTACACAAGCCAAAAAAGGGGGGAGGGGATGGCCCGAGGCAGCCCACGGCCAGCCCTCCGCCATCCTCCAGCCTCTCCCACTCCTTGGTCTTTAGTCATTTTTATCCCCAGTCTGCAGCCCCAATTCCGGGGGGCCTCCGGATTCGGCCAGGAAATGGGTCCGTAGAGCCAGCCCCTGACAGGTCCGGGCTGTTGGCAATTTGCCTCTCCCCACATTTGGCTGCTGCCCCCTCGCCTCCACCAGCGTCCAAGGCAGTCCAAGCCTCGTAGGCACCAGTGCCGCAGCCGCCGCCGTCTCCAACAGGGCTCCCACCACGCTCCGGAAACACCAGGGGCCTTAAGAAAGACCCCAGAGAGACCGGAGAGCCGGGGAGACCCCCATTTCGCTGCCGCTGCTGCTGCAAAGTCGCCGCCGCCGTCCCGACCGCCGCCGACCATAGTGGGGGGGGAAGCACCGCTGAACAGCTGTTGCTGCCGCCACCCCGCGGCGCCTTCTGACGGCCGTATCTCCTCACTCCTCAGCCCTCAATCCCGGAGGGCGAGAAATCCCTCAATATGCTGGGAGGAAGCCCCTTTCACTAGGACTGGGGGCCAGGATGATCGAATTTGCCCCCGCGGTCCCCAAAATGCCAGGAATCGCCCCTTTCTCCCGGGAGCATCTCAGCTCAAATCCGCCATCTTAGGCATGCGCAGAAGGGATGGTAGGTAGATAGATAGATAGATAGATAGATAGATAGATAGATAGATAGATAGATAGATAGATACACACATAATGGTAGGTAGGTAGGTAGGTAGGTAGAGATAGATAGATAGATAGATAGATAGATAGATAGATAGATAGATAGATAGATAGATAGATAGATAGAGATAGGTAGATGATGATAGATAGATAGATAGATAGATAGATAGATAGATAGATAGATAGATAGATAGATAGATAGATAGATAGATAATGGTACGTAGATAATGGTAGATAGATAGATAGATAGATAGATAGATAGATAGATAGATAGATAGATAGATAGATAGATAGATAGATACACACATAATGGTAGGTAGGTAGGTAGGTAGAGATAGATAGATAGAAGATAGATAGATAGATAGATAGATAGATAGATAGATAGATAGATAGATACACACATAATGGTAGGTAGGTAGGTAGGTAGGTAGAGAGAGATAGATAGATAGATAGATAGATAGATAGATAAATAGATAGATAGATAGATAGATAGATAGATAGATAGATAGATAGATAGATAGATAGATAGATAGATAGATAATGGTACGTAGATAATGGTAGATAGATAGATAGATAGATAGATAGATAGATAGATAGATAGATAGATAGATAGATAGATAGATAGATGATAGATACACACATAATGGTAGGTAGGTAGGTAGGTAGGTAGGTAGAGATAGATAGAAGATAGATAGATAGATAGATAGATAGATAGATAGATAGATAGATAGATAGGTACATAGGTAGGGAGAGAGAGAGAGATGGATGGATAGATAAATAGATAGAAATAGATAGATATAGACAAATGTTAGATAGATATAGATAGAAAGACATATGTTAGAGAGACAGATGTAAGAGAGACAGATGTTAGATAGATAGATAGAAATAGATAGATATAGATAGATGTTAGATAGATATAGATAGAAAGACATGTTAGATAGATAGATATAGACAGATGTTGAGAGAGACAGATGTTAGATAGATAGAGTTAGATAGAGAGATAGATAGATAGATAGACGGAAGGAAGGAAGGAAGGAAGGAAGGAAGGAAGGACAGATGGACAGATAGACAATAGGTTATATGAAATACTGACAATGCTATTTTTTTTATTTTAAAAGTGTCCTTTCTTCCCATTTTTGGATTCAAACCTTTGGACCCCAAAACTTATAGGGACCTCATTCCATCCTGCCTATTACAGAGCCACAATGAAGGCTCCTCCTACGCCTCCTCCTCCTTCTTCTTCTTCTCTTTTCTGAAAATAAGTACGCTCCCACAGAGAGGGGCTCCTCAGGGTGCCGTCGGTCAAACAATGCCGACTGGCGGCCCCCAGGGGGAGAGCCTTCTCTGTGGGGGCACCTACCCTCTGGAATGAGCTGCCCCCGGAGATACGGCGGATCCCGGATCTGTGCACCTTTCGCCGTTCCCGAAAGACATTTTTATTCCAGCAAGCCGGGCTGGCCTAACTCTTTTAAATTGTTTTAATTTTAAATTGTTTATTATGGGTCTTAATATAGGGGTGCTTTTAATTGTGGGCCAAATTAATTTAATTGGATTTTAATACTGTTTTTAAATTTTGTATTTTTTGTGTTTTAATCTATT